>PVIC010025496.1:0-25249 GCA_004025085.1 Thryonomys swinderianus
AATAAAAGAGCATGTATAAAGGGGGGAGGAGGGGGAGTGGGTAGGGATATGGGTTAAAATGAGAATTAACTTGTGTCATATACTGGTACAAATTCCCCAATGTTATACATGATTTTGAGATGTATATAAATTGTACCAATAAAGAATTCAATTAAAAAAAAAAGGAGATGTAAGTGGGCCTCCAGTAATTTTCATCACATGGTTTATGGAAAAATGTAGTTAAACCAATATGCCCATGTTTTAAATACTGTGAAGGACAGAAGAACATATTTTTCTCTTCAGTTTTACAGTTGATACTCATTATTGTGTTCCTATTTTTGTTCAGTATTGTTTTTGAAAACAAAAGAAAACTATTGCTTTTGGTGAGAATTGCTGGGAATAAAACTGCAAAATGCTTACAATGGCAAAACATATGTTTTTAACCAAATGGCTCAGGGACCTAATCTACTTGCTCTGTAAGCGACTGGTCTTCTGAGATAAATCCCTTGGCCACGATGATAGGATTAAATGTCACTTATTAGAACTGAGGGAAAGGAAAAGGAAATCTAGTATAACTCATAAAAAATAAGAAAGCATTTCAAAGCCTGGTGCTATTCTGGCAAAGCACAGGCTACCGACAAAAAAACACTGTCAGGTTTAATAGACTTTGATCAAAGCACAGCTCTGATGGGGGCCATTACTTCTTCCACTCAGCTCCTGTTCCTAAAGGAATTAGTATATCTCTGTTTTAAAATGATTGGAACATCATGCTGGTTTCCTGAAGGGTACCAGATTGATGATGGGAACTGCAACTACAGAGTCCTCATTAAATTCTGTAAACAAGCCAGAAAGAGTCTGCTTCCAAAGGATGCAAAATGACTGAGTAGGGTTTTAACCATCTAACTTAAAAAAAGTATTCAAAAGAAATCATTTTATTTTTCAGATTTTCCATAAAATGTTGATGCTCATGTAGTTTGACAGGGATCAACTTTCAGTGCAACTAGTTTTTCTCTGTAGACATGCAGAGAATAGAATAAACCAAATGAAATATGACTCTGATTAAAATAAAAGTGGTAAAATCAAAAAGTTATTCATTATTGTTTATATGAGTTTCTTTTTTTTTCTTTCTTCTTTGTGGTACTAGGGATTGAACTCTGGCCCTGTGCATCCCAGGTTGGTATGGTACCACTTGAGCTAAATCCCTAGCCCAGTTATTAATTATTTTTAACACTGACAGCAAGGGCAGGTATGGTGCCACATGCCTGTAATCCCAGCACTTGGGAGGCTGAGGCAGGAGGATTACTGTGAGCTCAAGGCCAGCCTAAACTATGTAATGTGTTCAAAGGCAGCCCAAGAAAACAAATAAAACTAAAAAAGCCCAAAAATCAATGACATCAAAACCAGCTTATGCAAATGTCTTTGGATGGAAGTGGCTAATAAAAACAATGAAAATTCAAAGCAATACATATAATACGTTCAGACCTATATTGTAAATCACAGGTTTAAATTAATAAAGTGATTTTTAGTGTATGGCTGTGTACCATTTCTCTTTTAAGTTCCAGGCCCAGTTTCTCTGAGATATCAGGTGATATGGATCTCTTCCCATTGCTTCCCTAGTCCCTCCTTATCTAACCGCATGCTTTGTCTTGCTCAAACCCTCCTCCTCTTTCTGAACATGCTGGTATTAACAAGATTCTATCTCTCAAATGGACGCAAATTTTCTCTTCCTCCCAATTTATTACGTCTGCTGTTGGGAGTTTAGGCTAGAATGTAGTACAGTCTCACAAACAAAAAGGAACTGATCTTGTTAACAGATCTGTGAATGCCTAGTGGCACCAAAGTAAAATTTTGCTAAAAGGTATATTAAAAGAACCCAGACAGGGCCCAGGATTTAGCTCAGGGGCACCATGCCGGCCTTGTTGGTACAAGATCCTGAGTTCAATTTCTGTTACCAGGTGGGAGGGGCAGATAATACTCAAGGCCAAAATGAGACTTCCTACTTCTCACTTCTAAAAGCAGAGGTGGTGGCAGGGCCTGCAAAGGAGCACTTCCACCCTGCTCATGGTAGATGTAGCAAGCACAGGAGAGGCATAGCTTTGAGGGTCACAGTAATCCATTGCCTTGAGCCATGGGGGCTCTGCCAAGTTTACAAGGTCTGGAAAACTGAGGGAGAAAGAATCCTTCAGTGGAAAGACAGGAAGCCTCTTTGTTACAGTCAGAAACTGTATAGGTAAGTGGGCAGACATAATCCATTTCCCCAAACAGCTCTCCCTCTAAGAAACCTTTTCATTTTCCTCTCATTCTTTTCCCACATTGCCATTAGAATTATCTTTGAAACAGAAATCTGATAATGTCATTTATTTTCTTTAAAAATCTCCAATGACATTACATCCTTCCAGGATAAAGTCACACTTCTTGGCATGGCATGTGTGGGCTTCTCTCCATCTGGTTAGTGCAGAATTTTTAGGCATGCTCTCATTTGACTCATTTCTTGTGAGTCCTACACTCACGCATTCATATGGACTTGCCATTCCTGGAACAAATGATATCTGCTGATATCACCATGATTTTGAGGGTTATTTTGGTATTCCTTCAGGCTGAAATAGGACCCACCTACTTACAACTCATTCTTCAAAATTTAGCTCAGACATTTCCTAAGAGAAACTTTCCCACATTCCCCAACTGGTTATTTATTCTATTCTGTGTTCCCAGAGTCTGGTTTACATATCTCAATTTTTGTATCTATTTTATTTATTTACTTATTTATTTGACACAAGGTCTCGCTTTGTAGTTCAGGTTGGCCCTGAGCTCACTATGTAAGCCTTGAACTCAGCGATTCTCCTGCCTCTGCCTCCCAAGTGCTGCGATTACAGGCTTGAGCCACCAAGCATGGCATTTGTAGTATGTGGTACTGATTGTCCGTGAGTGTGAGCCACCACGCTCGGTATTGTTGTTTGTGGTTACTGGGGATCAAACCAGGAACCTTGTGCTTGCTAGGCAGGTGCCAGAAAATCACTGAGCTAAATCTCTGGCCCAATTTTTACATTTATTGTACTGCTTTAAAATAATTTAACAATTATTTCTCCTAACTAGAGTAGGGTCGAAAGGAAAGTTGGCTATTTTCTTCATCTTTACTTTCTCATATGTTTGCATGTAATCTTACAAAAAAGCCTGAGAACTTACCATAAGTTCACACTTTTCAAATGTTAAACTCATTGACTTTTATTATAGTCAGAGTTGTGCAACCATCATTATTAATTGTAGAACATTTTTATTACCTTCAGAAAGAAATTCCATATTCATTAGGTGGTCATTTCTTATCCATTCTTCCCCTAAGCCCCTGGAAACCAATGTGTTTCTCTATGGAATTGCCTGTTCTGGACAATTTCGATAAATGGTACCACCCAATATGCATCATTTGTGTCTGGCTTCTTTCATTTAAATTAATATTTTCAGACCCTCACTTCTTTTTTAACATCAAATAATATTTCATCATGTGGTTAAGCCACATTTTGTTTATTCATTCCATTTTTGGACATTTGGATTATTTTAATTTTTTGACTATTACAAATCATGCTGCTATGACATTCACATACAACTTTCTCTGTGGACATTTTCAATTCCCTTGGGATTAGAAATGCTAGGTCATGCTTTATTTTGTTTTGTTTTTGTGGTACCAGGATTGAACTCAGGACCTTGCACTTGACATGTGGACAACTGTGCTAGATCATCAGGTAGATCTATGTCTATGCTTAACATTTTTTTTTTTTTTTTTTTTTTTGCTTTTTGAGACAGAGTCTCGCGTTGTAGTTCAGGCTGGCCCTGAGCTCACTATGGTGCCCAGGCAAGCCGCCGCGAACTCAGCAATCCTCCTGTCTCTGCCTCCCGAGTGCTGGGATTACAGGCGTGAGCCACCACATCCGGCATTGTGGTATGCGGTATTGATTGTTGGTGGGCGTGTCTCCACGCCCAGCATTATATGTGGTTACCAGGGATCGAACTCAGGTCCTTGCGCTTGCGAGGCAGGCGCCGGAACCACTGAGCTAACCCTTCCAAAATGGCTGTAGTATTTTACATTCTCCCCAGTGAAATGTAAATGTTCTCAATTCTGTACTTTATCACAAATACTTATTTTTTTTAAGTTTTAGTCACCTTAACAGGTGTGAAATGGCATCTCCAAGTGACTTTGATTTGACTGCATATAACCTTAATACATGTTTAGGTAATGACCTTTGCTCTGTGCAGAGTATACTACCCATAAGCTCAAGCTAAAGCAAACTGAAATTTTCAATGTTCAGTGTGTTTCACAAATGTTTACTGAGGGGCCATGCTAACTCTCAGACTGTAGAGCAGAAAAGGCCTTAAATGCCCGCTTTGCCATTTATTAGCTGTGTGAACTTGGACAGATCACATAAATTTTTTGAGCTATTCATTAATTTGGAATTTGAGTTTCATTTGCTTTAATAAATACTTTATTTTAAAACTATAAATCTATCTAGGATGGGCAAAGAATTGTACCTCATGTTTCTGTGGATTTTTAAACACTAAAGCTTAACAATAGGTATAGCAGGGGTGCTGCTGACTTGGTGCTGGATTATGGGGAGGACCAGAAGTTCCTCCTGGCGGGGCAGGGGTATAATGAAGGGTATGAATAATGGGTATTTACTGACCATTATCAAACTGTTTCAATTTTTTTTTTTTTTCTTTTTGAGACAGGGTCTCGCTTTGTAGTTCAGGCTGGCTCTGAGCTCACTATGTAGTTCAGGCAAGCCTCGAACTCAGCAATCCTCCTGCCTCTGCCTCCCGAGTACTGGGATTACAGGCGTGAGCCACTACGCCCAGCAAACTGTTTCAATATTTTAACAACTTATAGCAGTACATTTACACTTATATACCCTAGTGGAGTTCCAGCCCTGATTCTATGTATTTTTTCTTTAATTCCAATAGTTAGAACTGAGTTATATAACAGAAGGAGAATACTGACTAAAAGAAGACAGAAAGAAAAAGACAACACAATTCTGAAGAGCAAAGAGCACTAGAAGAAAAAGAAGGCAGGAGATACCAAAACTAATATAACATAAAAACTATGTCTGGGAAAACATTTTTCACCTTTTTCTACTCTTTTTCATCCTAACCATCGGTCTTCCCATCCCCAGGACCTATGACCATCATACTTTTAGTCTTTAAATCAATTCTCAAAAAACAAACTAGTCAAAAACCCACGTGCAAAATGACCTACTTGGGTAGTAAGCAATCTGCTACAAGTCAATCCACCTGAAAGATAATTGAATGTTAATCTGCTAAATTTACCACATTCATATGTCTTCTAAGAATCATTTATGAGATCCACAGGATTTTGAATCATCAGAACTGGAGGCCAAGAAGAATACTGGGAGCCAGGGAAGCATTGTGGTTGAACTCCTGATTCTTCTCATCCTTGGTTTACTTTCTCTAGCTCTCACACCTAGTTTATGCTTTTGGTTTCTTTGAGCGTCTCAGTCCTGTGCTGACTATATAGACAATCTATTCTACCACACAGAGGGTCCCTGTTTTTTGCTCCAGCTTCCTCCAACTGCAGCAGCAGGGAGCTGGGGAAAAGATAAAATGAATGTTCTTTAAAATGCTGACACCACAGGACTACCTACAAGCTGCTAAAAACATCCAATTAGAGCTGCTATAAACTTTTTGGTTAAGCAAGTTTTGTTTGTTTTTTTCCCAAAAGGGTAACTGTTATTTTGGAATCTTTATTTTTTTTGAGTCAGGATCTCACTATGCAGTTCAGGCTAGCATTGAGCTCACAAAGTACCGTAGGCTGGCTTAGAACTCATAGTGATGCTCCTGCCTCAGTCTCCTGAGTTCTGGTATTACAGAAGTATACCACCAAACCCAGCTAGTTAAGCCAAAAAATTTTTTTGAGAGAGAGGGTCTTGCTTTGTAGTTCAGGCTGGCTCACTATGTAGTCTAGGCAAACCTCGAACTCAGAAATCCTCTTACCTCTCTGCCTACCTAGTAGGGGATTACAGACGTAAGCCACCATGCTTGGTAGTTAAGCAAATTTTTAAAGACAATTGGCAAGTTTGGTTAATTTGGATAAGTTTAAAAATGCTAAATGCTGAAAATTAATACTTTTAGACTCAGAAGTAAATCAATATATACAGAAAAACTGTAAGAAACAATACTGAAGTTTTGGCAACATTCAAAAGAAAAATGTTTATTAAGAATAAACTTTCATGGATTCTTTAAAAAACTGAATATTTCTTAAAATGCATAAGACATGAGGATATAAAGACAGTGATGAGACTATGCCCCACCTAAAATCAAGCAAATCATGTTTCATAAGTGTAAACAAAGAAAAACAACTAAAATAAACAAGAGATCCCTATTGTATAAGATGCCAACTTACATAAAGCCATAAAAAGACTGGAAAATTTGTGTAAAATAACACTAAACTTTGAAAGAGAGAGATATATATATATATTATATATATAACAATTTATTTATTTATTTACTCATGTTAATTTCTAAATAGCATCTTATGAGGAAACAAGATTCCTCAAATAGCCAGTTCCAAGCCAGAGACAAAATTCAAAGAGAACCTGGAATACTTAGTTTATCAGAAAGTGAAAAAGTACTGAGAATTACAAGGATATGGTTTTGAAAAAAAGAAAAGAATCACTATAAAGGAGATTTTACCAGCCAGATCTAACCATAAACAGAAAAAATAAGTGAAGAATTGTAATATATTAATTATTAATAGGAAAATAAAGAGAATCCTCAATTTTTTAATAATTTTTTTTTTTTGAGACAGGGTTTCGCTTTGTAGTTCAGGTAAGCCTCCAACTCAGCAATCCTCCTGCCTATGCCTCCTGAGTGCTGGTACACTCAGGCTTGAGCCACCAAGCCCAGCATTTGCAGTATGTCATACTGATTGCCAGTGGGTGTAGGCCACCATGCCCAGTATTTTCATATTTGGTTATTGGAGATCAAACCAGGGACCTTGCGCTGCTAGGCAGGTGCTGAAACCACTGAGCTAAATCTCTGGCCCTTAATAATATTTTTTTAAAAGGGAGAAATAACAAGCTTCTTTATAGAAAGTACCAGCTAATAAATATAGAAGCAATGATAAAAATTAGAAAAACCACCATTTCAATACCAATTCAAGCAAAAACTATCAGAGATACTAAAGCCACTGTATGAAATTTGGGAAGAAGACCGTCACATGATCTGAAAGCATTATAATGTAGATTATTTACCACTTGCAAAGGGGGAAGTTATTCTCATAATCTGCCCTGCTTTACTAAAGCACAACTTACCATGTTTTTGACTATTCTTTACATATTTTCCTTGACATATTGACTTGCTTATGTTTTATTAACTGAGTGGTATAATCTGGATTGTGCTGCAACTGGTCTTTACTGAGTCTGTGACTTGTTTATGGAACATTTTGTATAGTAAGTTTTAAATTCTAATAAAGTCAAATATCTCAATAATTTTTTAAAAAATTTTAAATTTTTTTGAGACAGGGTCTCACTTTGTAGTTCAGGTTAGCCCTGAACTCACTATGTAGCCCAGGCAAGCCTCAAACTCGAAGCAATCCTCCTGCCTCTGCCTCCCAAGTGTTGGGATTACAGGTGTGAGCCACCACGCCTGGCACTGTGGTATGTGGGACCAGAGATCAAATTCAGGACCTTCTGCTAGCCAGGCAGATGTTGGAAATACTGAGCTAAATAAATCCCCAGTCCCTCAATCTTTCTCTTTATTACTTCTGCATTTGAGGCAAATTTTATCTATCATTCCCTACCATCAGAGTCATAGAGATATGACTAATGAGACTGATGGAAAATACATGAAACTGTAGAAGCTATTCATTTAATTTTTGGTTCTATTAGGTTTTCCAGCTTTAACAGAAGTTCCCTTTCAAAAACATGAATAATTAAAAGCTGCTATTTCAAACAATATATGATACAGCTGCAACTTCAGGGTGCTAAAAAGTGTAAGAGACCAAGTCATATCACCTTACATGAGTGAACAAAACTTCTTTTCCAAGCTCCTCAGAACTGTCACATGGAGTCCACGCTTCAGCAAACTGTAGGAAATCCCATTTTTCCTTATCATCTTCTTCAGCTTGAAGTTGTTCCTTCCTGCCATTCAGGGTGCTCCCTGTGACCTGAGCCTGTATGTCAGAAAGCACATGAATTTTACAACTGCTTACCTCACATCTGACAGTCACTAAGCAATAACTGGATTTTGATTTAAATCACAAGATCCACTAGGAAAATCATTTTTCCAACACATCTTGGGCTTTAGTAATACAATTCTTCAAAATTACAATCAGAGTAGCAAGTCAACAACTTCTATCTTTTTTTTTTTTTGGAGACAGGGTCTCGCTTTGTAGTTCAGGCTGGCCCTGAGCTCACTATGGTGCCCAGGCAAGCTGCCACGAACTCAGCAATCTTCCTGTCTCTGCCTCCCGAGTGCTGGGATTACAGGCGTGAGCTACCACATCCGGCATTGTGGTATGCGGTGTTGATTGTTGGTGGACGTGTCTCCACACCCAGCATTATATGTGGTTACCGGGGATCGAACTCAGGTCCTTGCACTTGCGAGGCAGGTGCCGGAACCACTGAGCTAACCCTCCGGCCCAACAACTTCTATCTTTAATGAGGAAAAGATCTAAGTAGAAACATTATACTATCTGCTTTTCTCATAATAACTTTTGTTCTTTCTTTAATTCTTTATTGGTACATTTTATATACACATCATGCTCACAAACAACACTGAAAATTTGTACCAGTGCATGATATGACTTAATTCTCATTTTTTCCCATTCCCCTGCCCATCCTACAACATCCTGCTCCGATATACATAAGCTTTGTTTCCTTCTTTAAACATTGAATTTTTTCTCTTCCTTATTTACCCCATCCCCTTTTCCCTTTAAATATTTTCTATCTTACAATATTTAACATACATTTTAGAACTCATTTACACCTTCAGAGAAAAGATAGGGTATTTACACATCTGTGACCTATTTATTTCACTTATGAGTATGTCCTCAAGCTATGTCCATTTGAGTATGACTCAAATTTATCATTCTTCATGGCAGAGTAATACTCCATTTTATTTAAAAACCATCTTTTTTATCTACTCCCCTACTGATGGGCGTTTAGGTTGTTTCCAAAATTTAGCTGTCACAAATTGAGGTCCTATAAACATGGTGCACATATGTCGCTGTGGTATGAATCTTTTAATTCTTTTGTGTATATACCTAGCAAGGGAATAGCAGGGTTAAATGGGATCTCTATCTTAGGTTTTTATATTCCCACCATTAGTGGAGAAGGTTCCTTTCTCCCCCCACAACCTCACCAGCATTTGTTGTTAGTTGACTTCATGACAGATGCCATTCTTTGTGGAGTGAGATGGAATCTCAGTGTTGTTTTCATCTATATCTCTCAAATTACCAGTGATAGTGAACATTGCTTCATGAATTTTGTGAATGCTTTTACTTTTTAATCTGAAAAGTGCCTATTCATTTCACATGCCCATTTTTGAATCAGGTTTTTAAATGGGAGGGCTGTTTTTTTTTAAGCTCTTTTTTTTTTTTTTTTTTTTTGAGACAGGGTCTTGCTTTATAGTTCAGGCTGGCCCTGAGCTCACTATGTAGCCCAGGCAAGCCTCTGCGAACTCAGCAATCCTCCTGTCTCTGCCTCCCGAGTGCTGGGATTATAGGCATGAGCCACCACGCCCGGCACTGTGGTATGTGGTATTGATTGCTGGTGGGCGTGAGTCACCACGCCCAGCATTCTATGTGGTTACCGGGATCGAACTCACGACCTTGTGCTTGCGAGGCAGGTGCCGGAACCATTGAGCTAAATCTCTGGCCCTTTAAGCTCTTTATATACTCTAGGTAGAAGCCTTTTGTCTGAGAAACAGCTGGTAAAATTTTTTTTCCCATAATGTAAGTTATATTTTCACTCTTTTCGTGGATTTTCTTGCTGTGCAGAAGCTGTTTAATAAGATGAGATCCTAGCTGTTGATTCGTTCTGCTAGTTCCTGGGCTGTAGAGGTTTTGTTCATAAAGTCTTTCTCTGTATCAGTGTCTGCAAGGGTTCTACCTAACCTATATTCCAGAAGAATAAGTGTTTCTGTTTTGATATTTAGGTTCCTAATCCACTTTGATTTTAGTTTAGTGCAAGGAGAAAGAGATAGATCTAGTTTTAATCTTTGGCATGATTAAACACAGTTGTTCCAGCACCATTTAATAACTTTCATTCTATTACTTATTATGTACTTTGAAATTTAGCCAAATATGATTGGCCATTTTAAATATCTATACTCACAGCTTAGAAAACATTACAACTGTGCTCTCTCTCAAATTCATTACATTGCAATCCTAACTCTCAATGTGCTGGCATCAGGAAGCAGAGCCTTTGGAAAGTGATTATGTCTTGAAGGTAGAGTCCTTGTGAGTGGGACTAATGCATTTACAAAACAGACTGCAGGACTGGGGATGTAGTTCAGTGGCACAACACCTGCCTGGCAAGCACAAGGACCTGAGTTCGATTCTCAGCACCGAAATAGAAAAAAATACAAACAAAAAAGACTCCAGCGAGTTCTCTTGTCCTCCTTCTACTATATGAAGATACAAGAAGTCAGCACATATCCTCACAAGAATCTGATCAAGCTAGTATCCTGATCTTGGACTTCCAACTGTGAGAATCATGAGAAATAAATTTCTGTTACTTATACGCCATCCAGTTTATGCTACTTTGTTAGAGTGGCCTTGACTAAGACAGAAATTCTTTAATTGTTAGTCAAATCCTGTCCATAATATCCTTTAAGACTGGAGAGAAGAAAGACCTGAGAGAATAGAACAGAGTTGAGAGAAGAGCAAATAATATCATTCCTGCCTTTGCTGGTGTCTAGTAATAGTTGAGAATTCAAGAATTTTTCTGGAAAAGGTTTATCCTTAGGCCACAAAACATAGTTAGAGATTCAAACACTACAGTTCCACATTAGCTAATCCTATCCATCTAGACATTTAAGTAGTAGAAGCAAACAAAAAAAAAACAAGTAGTAAAAGCAGAGACAGAGTACTTGCCTAACATTTGTAAAACTCTGGGTTCTAAGTGGAACACACACCACAGATAAAAATAATATTAAATGAAGGGATTACTTATTACATTAAGAAGAAAGGTTTAGAAAATAATAGAAATATTTAGCAATTCATGCTTTTCATTATAGGCAATAGGAGGTAGGGTACTACTAATGGAAGTCTTTTCTAAACTTGGCCTCTCTTATCATTATTATTTTGGTATATTTAAGTATCATTTGCCTGAAAACATTAAAACTCAAGTCTCTTTAATTCATACAGGCTATGAATTATACTAAGAAAGTAGGTAACCTGGATAAAATTGAACTAATTTTACCTTTCGATTCAACATTCCCCACATGAAGGTGTCTAAAGTCCCATTTGCAATAAGGTAGTGAATATTCACAGAACTACACTGTCCAATTCGGTGAGCACGGTCTTCTGCTTGTTTTATATGTCCAGGATCCCAGAACAACTCGGCAAATACAACATGACTTGCAGCAGTGAATGTCAAACCCTAAACACAAAAAACCAAAGAGACTGAAATGAAAATAAACAGACTATGTAGCATAACTGTCCGCTATAGAAGGTAGTGTAACAGTCCTCCTTTCTAAATGTGTTAAGTGGAAAAGAGAACACTGAAGGTCTTAAAAAACAAACTAGTTGCTCATTGTAAGCCAAATTAAGATCTATCTCATGAAAGGCAAATGAAGACTGCTTCTTACAAGATAGCCGGGTAAATAATGCATTTCAATATTTCAAAAGTTAGGCTGCTTGGTGTACACACACATATATATATATACATAAACAAAACCACTTTAACCTTTGATGAAGACTAGATTCACTTTATCAGTGGGAAATCTAATAAAATCCATTGTAAATGAGGAAATAATTTCTAACACATGGTATCCATAGCAACTAGGCAGAGTGTACTGACAATCTCTTCATTTAATTCAAACTGCTATGTGACAAAGCAAGAAAATCATGTTTCCAGTTACACTATTTCTTTTTTTTTTTTTTGAGACAGGGTCTCGCTTTGTAGTTCAGGCTGGCCCTGAGCTCACTAGGGTGCCCAGGCAAGCCGCCGCGAACTCAGCAATCCTCCTGTCTCTGCCTCCCGAGTGCTGGGATTACAGGCGTGAGCCACCACATCCGGCATTGTGGTATGCGGTGTTGATTGCTGGTGGGCGTGTCTCCACACCCAGCATTATATGTGGTTACCGGGGATCGAACTCAGGACCTTGCACTTGCGAGGCAGGTGCCGGAACCACTGAGCTAACCCTCCGGCCCCCAGTTACACTATTTCTTTTCTGTGAAACTTCTCATGTTAGATCATGAAGATCTTTAAGTTTAGTGCTTTATATCTCAAATATAATGCAGTTATAATTTTTTGCAATTGCATTTTACATGAATTTGAAATAGCAGGACAAAAAAATATCAACTAGGTCTTCTTTTAAAATCAGTATATGAAATAATCTCCTGAGAAGGAAGATGTTGAAAATGCATGACTTTAAAGATCATGCTGTTGTTCACATGCACGGTAACTTCTGTGAGTGACTCTGTGACTCTTATACTATTACTCTGATGTTATTTTAACTTAAAATATTTTTAAACATATGACAAAGTCATATTCATATTCATAAAGTGGGATGCCAGTTTCCAAACTGAAAATCAATCATTTAATAAAAGATTTTGTAGAGTCAAACAAACACAATGGTTAGCTGCTACTACTTAGGACCAAAAATGCCATAAGGTATTAGAGATAATGTTGAAAAAATAAGCAGGGACACTTTCTAGCTTGTAAAAGCATCAGATGAACCCTATCAGAATAAAGGCAAAATGTGCTGGCAAGATCAGTGTCACCTTAAGGAGCTATAAAATATAATGCAAGATTCACGCATCAAGAATAAAACACTTCTTATTTTGGTTTATTCTTTTTTTTTTTTTTCTGGAGACAGGGTCTTGCTTTGTCATTCAGGCTGACCCTGAGCTCACTATGTTGCTCAGGCAAGCCTGGAACTCAGCAATCCTCCTGTTTCTGCCTCCCGAGTGCGGGGGATTACAGGCGTGAGCCACCACGCCTGGCACTGTGGTATGTGGTATTGATTGCTGGTGGGCGTGAATCATCACACCCAGGATTATATGTGGTTACCGGGATCAAACTCAGGACCTTGCACTTGCGAGGCAGGCACCGGAACCACTGTGCTAAATCTCCGGCCCATTTTGGTTTATTCTTATATGATATTACTCTTTATGTAAATTAATCTTGAATTACACTAAGATCTTCATGAATATGGCTTTGAATAAAATGGTAATGCCCTACATGTTCTCAACTTCAAAAGTCATTTATTTTTAATTTTAAATAGTCCTAAACTCTTCCAACTGGCTTTCTCCCACTATTACTTCCTCTGTTATGAGTGTCCCATTTCCAATGTCATGACTCCTTTCCCCCCAGCAATAATGGGACTGAACTTAGCAGGGCCTTTGTGCTCTGCTACAACCCAGCTCTTTTTATTTTTATTTTTTAATTTTGAGACAGTATCTGTCTAAGTTGCCTAGGGTGATCCTCCTGCTTCACCCTCCCGGAATACTGGGATTTGAAGTATGATCCATCACTACTGGCAAAGTTCTTCAAGAAGATACTATTTTCTATGGCTGATAAACTATAAATGGTATAAAACTCATACTACTGGAAGTTTAACAGAAATTTTAGATCCTTCAACATGAAGGGAGTGTTGAGACAATCCCCTTTTAGCTAGAATTACTGAGTCTCAGAACTTCTTCACCTTCATAATTTAATAATAGTATACTACACTTAGCTAGGTAGAAGCAGATTTTTGGCATATATCAAAGTTGATGGCACAGAAGGTATGCTCAATTATTTTATTTTATTCTATACTAAATGTCCTGGCTCAGACATTTACATAAAAATATTTTATTTTATTTTGTTATGTTATTTTTTTTCCTTTTTTTTTTTTTTTTTTTTTGAAACAGGGTCTCGCTTGGTAGATCAGGCTGGCCCTGAGCTCACTATGTAGCCCAGGCAAGCCTCAAACTCATCAATCTGCCTGCCTCTGCCTCCCGAGTGCTGGGATTACAAGCGTGAGTCACCATGCCCAGGATTCTATGTGGTCACCGGGATTAAACTCAGGACCTTGTGCTTGCGAGGCAGACGCCAGAGCCACTGAGCTAAATCTCCGGCCCATGTTATTTTATTTTTTTGGCACCTGGGATCAAACTCAGGATTCTGCACTTATGAGGCAGGCACACCACCACTAAGCTAAAATCCCAGCCTATATCAGAACATTTTAGACTGTAGCAAAAAGAAAAGATTTCCTGCTACATAGTGTGCCAAAGCTTTTTAAAAATATATTTACTTTGTTTTTCCTTTGTCTCATAACATCCGACTTTTTAAATTTTTTTTTGAGACAGGGTCTTGCTTTGTAGTTCAGGCTGGCCCTGAGCTCACCATGTAGACCAGGCAAGCCTCGAATTCACAGCAACTCTCCTGCCTCTGCCTCCCAAGTGTTAGGATTACAGGCATGAATTATCACGCCTGAGATTGTGGTGTGGCATGAGTCATCACACACAGTATTTATTGTATGTGGTTACCAGGGATCAAACCAGGAACCTTGCACTTGCTAGGCAGGCACCAGAACCACTGAGCTAAATCTCTGGTTCAACATCTGACTTTTTGCAGGGCAACCAGACAACTCTTCCAGATTGTCCTATAGGTAGGTAGGTGTGACCATCAGATAAACAATGGGCAAGAGAGACGTAAGGTGCTTCCCTCAAAGGCCTGGACTGAAGATATGATAAAGGACCTCTAGCTGTCCTCCTAGGTAGGAAAGAAAGCAGAAAGCTAGAAGGGGATAGGTCCTAAGGACTTTGTAGAAACACCATGCTTGGTTTGAACTGTTTAGTGGAGAGACTGAAACTGTGCATTTGAGACATTTTTTTTTTTGAGACACTCTTGATCTGTGCTTTCATTTACTCATACCCAAATCTAGTCCTAAAGGACAAATTAGGACCACTCTATAACAAGTTCTAAGACAGAAGATTCCTGGGCTGGACCATGGCTTTAGCCTGGCACTATGTTGCCTGGGTTACATAGTGAGTTCAGGGCCAGCCTGAACTACAGAGTGAGACCCTGTCTCAAAAAAAAAAAAAAAAAAAAAGACAGAAGAGTCCTGATGCCAGGTCATGTTATTTCACAAACCCTAATGAAATGCAATCATGTAAGACAAAATTATGAGAAAATTCTATGCAAATCCAAAGGAATAAAAAAAAAGGTCATGAAAAACTATTATAATCAAACAACTTTTCAGAAGGTCTTTCCTTGAAAACTCGTTGAGATTTGAATCAAGGACAGTGAAGCTTCTTTCTATCATACTTTTTAGCACTCTCTGAAGTAAAATACTTATTATACTAGGTATCCATATTTAAAGTTACTTCCGAGCAAAGGAGTTATGAATGAAAAATTACAAAATTATGGTTCCCAGCCTTTTTACTATATCAATGGCATTTTGTTATCAAATTTAGACCTCAAATTTCTTACCTGGCCAGCAGCCTGAATGCTTAGGATAGCCACACGAGTATCAGGATCCTTTTGAAACTGATTAACCAGATGTATCCTTTCTGAAGATAGGACACTTCCATCTATTCTAACATAACGAGTCTAGCATCAATAAGAAAAGTGGAAAAGTTAGGATGTCTTTATGTGTCATTCTTGTTTTATATACTTTACAGCTTATTTGTATGGCCATATTAAAAAAGAAATTGTAGAAGATGACAGTTTGGCAAATGTTACATTTGAATCTTAATCTTTAATAGCTCCTTATAATGATTTCTTATTTTTTAATCAAAAAGTGGAGAAACATCTGTATAATTCATTTTTATAACATCAATGTCAAAGGCAATGCTTTAATTACAATAAGGATTCTACAATTCTCCTTTGTAGAGTTAAATTAACATTTAAGCTAATGTTATCTTTAGCCAAAGTCTGCAAACTGGTAAAGATTAAGTTAATTCCAAAGCAAAGTAAAGCCAGAAATGTAAACCAGGATGATTGTACCCATATAGCAAGGATTCATAAAAATATAAAATTTAAAATATAGCAAGGATTCATAAAAGGGAATGCATTTATTTTGAAGTATGACTCAAATATGAAATAGGAAAGCATCATTACTTTATTTTTTAATTTGGTATGTAATGATTACATTTATTGTGAGGAATTTGGTACATGTTCATAATACATCTTAAGTATTCTTTATTTTTTCTTCCATTTTATATCCCTTCTCTCCCTCCCTGCTCCTTCCAATTATTGGTCCCTTCTCATTGCAAAAGCTCTATTTTCATCATTCTCCCCTTCACTTCTTTTTTCCCCCACACCCTTTTCCTTCCTTCCTTCTGTCCATCTCTTGTTCTCTCATCCCTTTAAAAAAAGACTTTCCCACTTATTTATCTGTTTTCTATTTTGCACCTACTCTCACCATACACATATTTTTAATCTACCATTTTGGTTCTGTTTTCCATGTTATTAGCTAAAAGAAATAAGTGAGATGGTCATTTCCACTGAGGTAGGGGATTGAGATAGCCATATGTCTTTAAAAAGTTGAGAAACAGGGCCGGAGGGTTAGCTCAGTGGTTCCGGCGCCTGCCTCGCAAGCACAAGGTCCTGAGTTGGATCCCCGGTAACCACATATAATGCTAAGCATGGAGACACGCCCACCAACAATCAACACCGCATACCACAATGCCGGATGTGGTGGCTCACGCCTGTCATCCCAGCACTCGGGAGGCAGAGACAGGAGGATTGCTGAGTTCGCGGCAGCTTGCCTGGGCACCATAGTGAGCCTCAGGGCCAGCCTGAACTACAAAGCGAGACCATGTCTCAAAAAAAAAAAAAAAAAAAAAGTTGAGAAACAATGTTAAATTGAATACCATTGTCTTTAAGAACAGTTTGAGTTGTGTAAAGGGAATAACCAGAGTGTATTAAAATAACTAAGAAGAGCTGATAGCTCAATTTCATAAAAACAAATATAACCCCTACATTTCAAGTAGTCTTATTCAAATTTGTGCTTCTATGAAAATAGAGCCTTAAGGAGTTATGACACATGAATATTGACTTTTAAATGGAAATATTCAAGTTAATCATTTAACAGAATGTACCTTCCTTTAATAACAAAGGAAATATGAATTTACCAGTGATCCTCTTAGTGTCTATTAAGGGACTTTATAAAATCTTGGAAGGATTTTTTTTTTTTTTTTGCTTTTGAGACAGGGTCTCGCTTTGTAGCTCAGGCTGGCCCTGAGCTCACTATGGTGCCCAGGCAAGCTGCCGCGAACTCAGCAATCCTCCCTAGTGCTGGGATTACAGGCGTGAGCCACCACATCTGGCATTGTGGTATGCGGTGTTGATGGTTGGTGGGCGTGTCTCCACGCCCAGCATTATATTTGGTTACCAGGGATCGAACTCAGGACCTTGCACTTGTGAGGCAGGCGCTGGAACCACTGAGCTAACCCTCTGGCCCTTGGAACGATTTTTTAAAAATAGAAAATGCTTTGTCAGAGTAAGAAAAATTTGATAAAAAGTTTGCCTCCCATTCCCTAAGTACTTACATTTTTTTTTTTTAGTACTTACATTTTTACTTTTAACAAAGTTAAAAGAAATTCAAGGATACCAGTTTATATGGATGTGGAAAAAAAGAGATTGGTTGTTATAACTGAAATAGCTTGTAATAGTTTGCAGATAGAATAAGGAAATATTACATTATTTTACTCAATCATTTACAGATTATTTCTAAGTTTAACACTTCCTCAAAAGAGCCTTTTAATGTAATGAAAGCACTTTTTACATTATCATAAAAGCTATAAAGGAAACAGCATTACATCTTTGGGGGATATTAACTATCAGCTAAAGCTTAAAAATGTACATAAAATTTTTTTAAATGTATACCAATTTTTTTTTTTTTTTTTGAGACAGGGTCTCGCTTTGTAGTTCAGGCTGGCCCTGAGTTCACTATGTAGCCCAGGCAAACCTCAAACTCAGCAATCCTCCTGTCTCTGCCTCCCGAGAGCTAGGATTACAGGCATGAGCCACCACATGCCCCACACGGTGGTATGTGGTACTGATAGCTGGTGGGTGTGAGTCTCCATGCCCAGCATTGTATGTGGTTACCGGGATTGAACTCAGGACCTTGTGCTTGGGAGGCAGGTACTGGAACCACTGAGCTAAATTTCCATCCCTGTACACCAAATTTTAAAAATCCACCTATATTGGCAAGAGGAGGCTTTGTTGTTACATGTATATTAAGCTCAAATTGGTGGTCAGGAAACTTCTTTTGGTTGCTTCTGAATATTCCTAGAAAATCTCAACAGTTAAAGCGAATGATAACACATATATACCCAGGAAAAATGGAAGATACTGTCACTAACAGGATACTGGAAATCAAGCTAGACGTAAGAAAGTGCAGTGAGGCCAGCTAATTTAGTGGAACCAACCTGATAAATTATATAGGTTACATGTTTCTAATCTGTGTATGCTAAAATATAAGTTTCTATTAGTGCACACAGCCCAGATGTATAAAAGGGAAGACAGTACCTGGGCACTAATACTTTTTTGAGGGAGGTACCAGGGATCAAACTCAGGACATTCAGTTTGTGAGACAGATACCAGAATCACTGAGCTAAATCCCCAGTCCTCAACATGAATACTAGTTGGATTCATTCTTCTACTTATACCATTCAATGAGCACCAAGAAGATAAATAAAAACTTAACTTTACCCCAATGTTGTGTGTGACTGTGAGCTGTACATAAAATGTACCAATAAAGAATTCAATTAAAAAAAACTTAACTTTTAATTGTATTTGTCAATACATCTCTCTCAATATACCCAGGAAGAAAAATCAGAATTTACATGATAGCTAGCAAGGCAGCCTATCATCAATCAATTTAGATAAATTGATCAGAGGGAAATATTAAGATTGGTTTAAACCAGGAGTGGTGGCTCACACCTATAATCCCAGCACTCAGGAGGCAGAGACAGGAGGATTGCTGAGTTCGAGGCTTGCCTGGGCTACATAGTGAGCTCAGAGCCAGCCTGAACTACAAAGCGAGACCCTGTCTCAAAAAAAAAAAAAAAAAAAGATCGGTTTGAAAGAAAAAATAGAATATCATCATAATAGTCCATAGTATAATTTACCTGAAAAAATTTAGTAAGTTATAAAATAAATTTCATAAGACATCTAAAGAAGACAAAAACACATCTACATTATAAAGTTACACATAATGATTAGAATAGTAAAAATCTCCATTCTAAAAATTTATAGGAAAATGACAACATACCTTGGTTTCAATTACTGCTTCTGTGCAAGCTTGAAGCATGCTTAAGTGGTGAGCAAAAACTAGAAATTTAAGTGAATCATTCTGAAGCATCATCTTAATATAATCCTTTACTGCACCTGCCTAAATAATAAAAGTTAAACAATTAATGTGATAACGTCACTTTTAACAAAGCAAGAAAAATAGTTAAGCCTTTTTGAGTACCAGGAGGTCTATAAAATTTTACTCTACTTCTTGTCTAGGAAAACTAAGAAAGTAGAAAGCCACATATAAAGGTCAAAGAGAAAACAAAGGATAAGGAGGATGTAAAATGATAGGTAAAATAAAAACAAGAATTAGAAGAAAAACATAAAAAAGAAAGAGTCAAGCAGGGTATGATTAAAATAGGATTAGCAGTTTTATTTAGAAGATGATTTTTTTTTTTTGAGACAGGGTCTTACTTTGTAGGTCAGGCTGGCCCTGACCTCACTATGTAGCCCAGGCAAACCTCTAACTCAGCAATCCTCCTGCCTCTGCATCCCGAGAGCTGGGCCTACAGGCATGAGCCACCACGCCTGGCATTTTGGTATGTGGTACTGATTGCTGGTGGGTGTGAATTACCACACCCGATATTATATGTGGTTAGCGGGATCTAACTCAGCATCTTGTGCTGGCTAGGCAGGCACAGGAACCACTGAGCTAAATCTCCTGGCCAAAGATGATATTTTAAAAAAATGTTATATAAAAGACTAGCAAGAACTAGACAGGGCTGGAAAAATGAAAAAAATCAGATGGGTAGCATCTTTTATTTACTTATTTTTTGTTTTGTTTTATTTTGAGACAGGGTCTCGCTTTTTGTAGTTCAGGCTGGTTCTGAGCTCACTATGTAGCCCAGGCAAGCCTCAAACTCAGTAATCCTGTCTCTGTCTCCTGAGTGCTGGAATTACAGGCATGAGCCACCATGCCCGGCACTGTGGTATGTGGTATTGATCGCTGGTGGGCGTGAGTCTCCACACCTAGCATTGTATGTGGTTACCAGGGGTTGAACTCAGGACCTTGCGCTTGCGAGGCAGGCGCCGGAACCACTGAGCTAACCCTTCAGCCCAGCATCTTTTATTTTTTTTTTTGCTTTTTGAGACAGGGTCTCGCTTTGTAGTTCAGGCTGGCCCTGAGCTCACTATGTAGCCCAGGCAAGCCGCCGCGAACTCAGCAATCCTCCTGTCTCTGCCTCCTGAGTGCTGGGATTACAGGCGTGAGCCACCACGTCCGGCATTCATCTTTTATTTTTTAATAAAAGAGTACAAAATATTGTCTGTGATTAAAATTTAAGTTTAAAGAAAGTTGGTTAGTTCATTTTTTTAACCTTAAGAAATAGGCTTACAAAGGCAGGTGGTTAAAAAGTAGGTTAGGAGAAACAGAACACTAGGGTACTCAGTTTGTTTCTGGGATGAAGAAAGTTCTAGAAGAGTAGGTGACAGGATCAACGCTACAGGAGAGAGGTCTGAGAAAATGGTGAGATATTTAGAAAATGTGAGGTATGCAGCAGACACAACCAAGAAAATTCAGGCTGAATAGGCTTTTCCTACTTAATGTGAGGCCAAGTTATCTATTAAAACAGAGAATCAAAATGAGACACATTAAATAGGAATTAAATTTAAAGTGGATAGCATAAATTAAATTTAAAACATGAATAGAGTATTGCTTAATTGTAAAATCTAGTTACTTAAAAGTTTGAGTAAAAATGACAACTCAAACATATTTAACTTCATTCTCTTTCAATGTTATGTTTAAATAATAGAAAACTACACAGGAACAAAAAATTGGAGGTCTATAGCAACAAGACTTTGGAAGATAAGAAGTAGGTGCTGTCTAGTAACTGATTAACCAGTTTTAACAGAATCTAAAATGGACAATATGGAAAGTAGAGAAACATCTACTTTATATTCCAGTCAATTAAAAGGTACACCAAAAGACACCTCTGGAACAGATGGAAATGTGACAACAGAGGACTTGCTGAAAGAATGTGGAAGTAGCAGGCTGGCACAACACTGCTCCAAATCCTGTTTCTAACGGTTCTGTATCACTGGTGCTGCCTATGCTAACTGTCCTGGTAATTAGGTAGACCACTTTATTTGGATAAACTGAATCCTGTATTGATTGTGAATGTTATGGTTTGGTTGTCCTTCTAAAGCATGGCTTGGAAAGTCAATCCCCAATGTAAGCTCCGGGGATTTACCTCAGTGGTTCCAATGTAAGTGTTGACAGAAGGGGCCTGATGGGAGGGAGAGAATTGTTTAGATTATGGGGCTTCTTCCATCATGAATGGTTTATTTTTTTCATTTTTTATTTTTTGCTTTTTGAGACAGGGTCTCGCTTTGTAGTTCAGGCTGGCCCTGAGCTCACTATGGTGCCCAGGCAAGCCGTCGCAAACTCAGCAATCCTCCTGTCTCTGCCCTCCTGAGTGCTGGGATTACAGGCGTGAGCCACCCGTCCGGCATTGTGCTATGCGGTGTTGATTGCTGGTAGGCGTGTCTCCATGCCCAGCATTATATGTGGTTACCAGGGATCGAACTCAGGACCTTGCGCTTGCGAGGCAGGCGCCAGAACCACTGAGCTAACCCTCCGGCCTGAATGGTTTATTTAAAAAAAAATTTTTTTTGAGACTGGGTCTCACTTTGTGGTTCAGGCTGGCCCTGAGCTCACTATGTAGCCCAGGCAAGCCTCAAATTTAGCAATCCTCCTGCCTCTGCCTCCCAAGAGCTGGGATTACAGGCTTGAGGCACCAAGCCCAGCATTTGAGGTTTGTGGTACTGATTGCCAGTGGCCATGAGCCACCACACCCAGTACTGTTGTATGTGGTTACCGGGGATTGAACCAGGGACCTTGCGCTTGCTAGGCAGGCACTGGAACCATTGAGCTAAATCTCAGCCCTATGAATGGTTTAATGTTAATTATTAAAGGGTTTTAAAAAATTATTCAAGGGCTTGAGGGTCTAAGTTCAGTCTCTTACTCTGTGGGTTGTCTTGATTTTGTGGTTTTTTTCCTATGGTATAATTCAGCATAAAAGCTCTCCTAAGATCCTGGAGCACCTTGGTATTAGACTTCCCAGGCTCCAGATCTGAGTCACATAAACTTTTACTGCTTATAAATTACCAAGTCTCAGGTATCGTGTCAGAACACCACAAAACAGATTAAGACAGTAGGTATACTCTGTAAAAATCAAAGAGATTAAATAAAGGTTACATAATAAATGCCAAAGCAATAGAGATAGTTCAGGGATAGATAACTGGCTAGCATGCACAAGGGGGCCATACCCCTAATAGGAATATATGAATGATAAAAATTTAAGAAAACAACACAGAAAAAAAAGAAAAAATAATCAAAGAAAAAATAAGTTTCACTGAACTTATCAGCCATAGTGGAAAATGAAAAAAACCACTGAACAGCTTTCACAGTAAATAAAAACAGATTCATAGAAAAGTCATTATTATGAGATTTAAGCACAGTGGGGACAAAGAAATGATTTATAAGCTTCTAGGGAGGGAAAGAAAGATTTAATAGAATCAGAATAAAATAATTTGAATTGCACTGGATTTTTTGGTTGTATAAATTCCTAGAGAAAATTATTTCTAAGGCTTTTATATCTAAATCAAATAAAAACAAAGGCTAGTAAAGATCCTAAGGAAAAGGAACCATTCTACATTGTTGGTGAGAATATATACTAGTACAACCACTATGGAAGTTGAAATGGAGATTCCTTAAAAAAGTAAATTAGAACTTCCATTCAACCCTTCTAGGTATGTTCTCAAGAGTTCAAGATATATTACAATAAGGCTGGGGATGTAGCTCATGTGGTACTGTGCCTACCCTGGAAGAACAACAGCTTAAGTTTGACCGCTGGTACCACACACACACACACACACACACACACACACACGCACACACATATACACAGAATAATGTAAATGCACACCCATGTTTATAGCAGTACAATTCATAGTAGCTAAATCTTGGAATTGGCCTAAATGTCCATTAAGAGATGAATCAATTAAAAATGTGGTATTCACACACAATGCCATAGAGAAGGAAAAACTTGAATCATTTGTTGGAAAATGGATATACCTTGAGACAAAAAAGTTAAGTGCAATAAATCAAACATGCATGTTTAAATATCACATGGTTTCTCTTATATGAAAAACCCAAAGTAAAATGAAAGAGCAAATTCATTTATGTGCAAATGGATAAACCTTGAGGACACACTAATAAGTGAAATAAATAGATCATACATATGTAAATACTGTATCTTTTCTCTGGTATGAGAACCTGTAGATGTAAATGACTTTTGGAATGTATGATAGATTTTATAAAATAGGAAATATTCAAAGGGAATGTGGTGGGGGAATGTAATAAGGGGAAAGAATATGATTTGGAAAGAAAAAGAAATAGCATGTATATAAGGGGTGGGGGGTTGTTGTGGGTAGGGATATGGGTAAAAATGAGAATTAACTTCTGTCATATACTGGTACAAATTCCCCAACGTTGAGAGTGATTGTGAACTGTGTATAAAATGTACCAATCAAGAATTCAATTTAAAAAAAAGGAAAGATCAAAATAAAAGATAATAGGAAATAGGAAGACAGGTCTTTTAGAAATTGAAAGGGGACCAAAAGATAAGCGGAGTGGGGAGATATAAGATTGAAAAAAGAATTAAGATCTATCACATACATGTACTAACTCTCCAGAAGGGATGTAACCATTATGTACTGCCAAGATGTACTAATAAAAAATCAAAATAAAAAAAGGAGTAATCTAACTCTCATTTGACAGTGTGTCCAACTTGCTTATAAGTGGCTCAAACATTTTATCTCTAATGTACTTTTTCTTCAGAGGCTACTGAGAATGTGCTGCAGTAAAAAAAAACAAGGTAAACAAACAAAAAAAGAACATAATATCAAGGAAAGAGGTGACTCAGCTCAAGAGAGACAAAAAACTCTAGAATCAGAGCTGCAGCAATCTAAACAATAATACTCTGAACTGGAATTGATCAGAAGACTATAGGAGTAATTAACATAATATGAAATGTTTAAAGCTCTTGAGAAGAGATTAAATAACTAGGGAAAAATTTGGGAATAAATTAGTAGGTGGGGCACACAGACAACTGAACAAAAGCAGAAGGAATAAGAAGATGGAGCCGGGGATTTAATTCAAGTAATACTGCACCTACCTTGGAAGCACAAGGGCCTGAGTTTGATCCCCAGTACCACCCAAAACAAAACAAATCAAAAGATGGAGAAGTAGAAGGAGAGGGAGTAAAAAGGAAGAGGAAGGAGTAAGGGAAAGTAAAGGAAGAAGGCAAAGGAGAAGCAATAGCCACAGCAGTATTAGCACATTCTCCAGTAACATCTGTAGCTTAACATTTGCTAACTTCAAGGAAAATGAATTGTGGAAGAAAAAAAACATGATCAAGAGATACTAAGGTACAGTTAGATAGAAGTATCCTGAATTAAGTATTATACAGTGTATTGAAATACAATATGGTAAAAAGAATCCACTGTATGTCACATAGCTTGCCTGTGAATATTTTATACATAGTTCTATTAACATACAAATAAATGCTAGTCAAGCTAAAAGTAGTATGTTTCTATAAAATTAGTAAAGCTGGGCCGGAGGGTTAGCTCAGTGGTTCCGGCGCCTGCCTCGCAAGCGCAAGGTCCTGAGTTCGATCCCCGGAAACCACATACAATGCTGGGCGTGGAGACTCACGCCCACCAGCAATCAACACCGCATACCACAATGCCGGGCGTGGTGGCTCACGCCTGTAATCCCAGCACTCGGGAGGCAGAGGCAGGAGGATTGC
>PVIC010025497.1:0-25228 GCA_004025085.1 Thryonomys swinderianus
GTGTTCTCTAAAATCAAAGAATGAATTCTAGGAAAAACGGAGGTTTAGAATAGGAAAAGTTTATTGACAAAGAAAGCTTGTGCGTAAGAGCGACAGAAGGGGTTCCCAAACGAGGGACCTGCTCACCTCACTTCCCAGGGGGTTTTATGGAGCAAAGCCAAGAGATGAGGAGGGTTTAAGGTGTCAAAATTATAGCAGAACAGGGCCGGAGATTTAGCTCAGTGGTTCCAGCGCCTGCCCCGCAAGCTCAAGTTCCTGAGTTCGATCCCGGTAACCACATACAATGCTGGGCGTGGAAACTCACGCCCACCAGCAATCAATACCACATACCACAGTGCCGGGCGTGGTGGCTCACGCCTGTCATCCCAGCACTCGGGAGGCAGAGACAGGAGGATTGCTGAGTTGGAGGCTTGCCTGGGCTACATAGTGAGCTCAGAGCCAGCCTGAACTACAAAGCGAGACCCTGTCTCAAAAAAAAAAAAATTATAGCAGAACAGTAACATTGCAAGTGCAGTCGCTTGTGGGTAATACCAGTTCAATGAGGAATTACAGACTGGACCAATGCACGATCAACCAGGAAGATGGCTGTGGACTGAAGGGAGTCCACTGGGAGGAATCACGCAGCAAGAATGCCAGGGCTTCCAGTCAGGGCTCTTCCCAGGAGGGCTAAGGCCTTGGCCCTTTGCCCCAGGAGGTCGAAACCTACTTAGAGTGCCAGGCGCTGCTGTCCACCCTACGTGGGTGGGGTCGGTTTCACTTTTTTTTTTTTTGAGACAGGGTCTCGCTTCGTAGTTCAGTCTGGCTCTGAGCTCACTACGTAGCCTAGGCAAGCCTCAAACTCAGCAATCCTCCCGAGTGCTGGGATTACAGGCATGAGCCACCACGCCCAGCACTGTGGTGTGTGGTATTGATTGCTGGTGGGTGTGAGTCTCCACGCCCATCATTGTCTGTGCTTACTGGGGATCAAACTCAGGAACTTGCGCTTGCGAGGCAGGTGCCGGAACCACTGAGCTAACCCTCTGGCCCATCGGTTTCACTTTTGATAGTGTTGACCTCCCGTGAGGCCTCTGGCTGTCCTCCTTGTGGGCTTTGCGAGGGCCAGCCCCCTCTAACTGCCCGCAAGATGTCTAACGCGCTCACTACCTGCAACACGCAGACTGACACAAACTGGAGACCCTCCTGTCTCAGCTCCGGTGAGCAGGCTGCCGGCGCCTCCTCCCGGGAGACTTTCCAGGTCACCCCTCCTCTCTGGGCTGAGGCGTGGGGAGCTGCACAGGGATAAGAAGCACCGGGCGGGCTGCTGGGAGCAGTTCAGCTGAGGAAAGACGATTTTCAGGTACCCAACTGCTCCTGATACAGTTTAAAAGAAACTCGCATCTACTCGGATTGCTGCGTTCCATCCCTTTCCAGCTCCGGGTGCTGGACAGTGTTCCCTGCACCACACATCTGACAACTGCTAAGGTCCATGCGTGGTCACGTCACGTTTCAGATTGTACCAAGATTCTGCAGTGTTTTTTGGATGGAATCCTTTATTTTATGTTTAAACTTTTTTTCTCAGTACTGGAGACAGAACCCAGCGCCTTGGCACTGCGCTGCACCCACAGCCCTTTTCGTTAGGAGTCATGCTGAGTCTCAAGATCAGGCTGGGCTTGAACTTGATGGATCCCCACTGACTCAGCCTCCTGGGTGCTGGTGATACAGGGAGGAGAGGACCCCAGCCTGCTGGACTCACATGCGCCCCGCTGCCTCTCCACAGTGGATGGGTGAAACCGAGGGCGAAGAGGTTCAGAGGAGAGCGTTGTGGAGAGGAAGGTGCTGAGGGACAGGAGGGGCGGCAAGCGGGGGTCGCTGCAGAGAGCAAGATGAGGCAGAGGCGGCCCAGGGCCAAGGTCAGCCGGCGGGTCCGGGACCGTCAGACCTGACGCAGTTGCAGTCGGCCTCGTTGCCACCTCGGTCTCGGTGGGTGGGAGGCGCTGCGCAGCGTCTCCGCCTAGAAAACCCTGTGAAAAACCGACTTGGGTGTGTTGCGCAAAAGTTTTTTTTCCGGGTCTTTTTCAGTTTTGTTGTTGTTGCTGTTGCTGTTTTGTTGTTTTGAGACAGGTTCTGGCTTTGTGGTTCAGGCTGGCCCTGAGCTCACTACGTATCCCAGGCAAGCCTCGAACTCAGCAGTCCTCCTGCCTCTGCCTCCCGAGGGTTGGGGTGACAGGCGTGAGCCACCACGCCTGGCCACTTTTCGCTTTTGATACCGGGAATTGAACCCAGGGCCTTGCACGTGCCAGGCAGCCCCTGCTCCGCTGAGCGACATCCCCTGCTCGCGGTCTTCCTGGCCACGGTCCCGACTCTCCGCAGCGGCTCCATCCCGCAGCGCGGTAACCAACCCAGAGTTCAGCCCGCCGTGCACACGCAGACCAGAGGTTTCGCCCTGGTCCTCACTCCTCTGCCCTCCAGAGGGCGCTGTGCCATGCCTCGCCCAATGCGCATGCGCCGTCGAGAGGCCTCTTCCCGCCCCTCCGCCCTCCAGAGGGCGCTGTGTCGCCCCCGTCGCCGCCCCAAACTGTGGACCCAGGTGGCGCCGGCGCCGGGCGGAGGGCGTGGGCTTGGCTCCCGGAAGCGGCGGCGGCTGGGGCGCCCCGGCTGGGCCCTGCGCGCGGGCGGCCGGGCAATGCTGCTGAAGCTGCTGCAACGGCAGACCTACACCTGCCTGTCGCACAGGTACGGGCTCTACGTGTGCTTCGTGGGCGTCGTGGTCACCATTGTCTCCGCCCTGCAGTTTGGAGAGGTGAGTGCGCACCGTGTGCGCCGGGCCACCGTGCGCGCCGGGCCGGGCTCCGGGTCGCAGACCTGCGCCTTCGCCCTCGCGGCACCCTCGCCGTTCCCGCTGCCCAGCCTGGCGCGGTTCCCAGGAGTCCGCGGCGCGTCTCGCGTGGCATCCAGTGTGCAGCCGCGCACGGGGGCGCGGGCCCTGCGGTCGGGGACGGAGCCGGAGCTGGGACCAGGGACTCCGGGCCCCTGTGACAGGAAGGCAGGTGGCGGCCTGGGAATTCACCACGCGAGCCGGCGCCTCCTCTTTAACGTTTGTGTGATTGTGGGGCCTCGCTATATAGCCCAGGCTGGCCTCAAGCCCCCAGCCCGGCCCTGTCACTTGGGACCCGTGCGACCCCTCTGTTGAGGGAGAATACCCTTTCGGTGGGAACTGAACCCAGCCCGGTTAGCCTGGGCCCTGGACACCGGTTTCTCTTTCAGGGAAGCCCGCGGCCGGCGTTCTGTCAGATTAGCTCCTCCTCTGCGTTATCTGAAGTGTGTTTCCCGCGGGCAGCCCCGGGGAGAGGAAGAGACCCGCGTGGCGGCAGCACTGGCCCGCAGCCCTGAGTTCCTCCCAGAGACCTGCCACTCCGGGGCTGTCCTCTGATTTGTTTTGTGATTTTTTTTTTTTGAAAAGGCAGTGTCCTAGTTAAAAACAAATCATGTTTTAAAACTACTAAGCCAGAAGCTGGCCTTGGTGGTACATGCCTATAATCTAGCACCTGGGAGGCTGAGGCAGGAGAATCACTGTGAGTTCAGGGTTACTGTAGGCTAGTGAGTTCATTGCCAGCCTGGACTACACAGCAAGACCTTGTCTCAAACATGCCCCACTACAGTGAGCAAGATAGCTCATTTGTTACCCCCATCCCTTACCTGTTGGTGTTCAGTGAGTGTTTGTTGAGTGAATACTTGCTGTCACCAATACCGTGTTCCTAGGAGGTGCCGAGCCCAGGAAGGAGAGGAGGACTGGGCATCTGGTGTCCCAAGCGCTTTGCTCGTGCCTGGGGGTAGGAATTGTTCAGCATCCCCACTCCAGTGCTTAGGGAGGCTGAAGCAGGAGGTCCTCCAAGAGACCACTCCAAATCTGTCTGGGGCCTGGGAACTCAGTGTGGCCCAGACTTTACTCTGGGCTTTGACACTGCTGGGGGAGAGTGCTGATGGATCCCTCCATGTACTCCGCAGTCTAGACCTGGGTTCTGTCCTCAGTGTCCCCAGCTTGTGACCCTGAAGCCGAGTCTTCGGTGATGCTTAGTCGGCTGAGTGTGATTCACACAGCACAGGACAGGCAGGAAAGTGACCCTATGGAAATGTCACCAAGCCAGGCATACTGGTGCCAGCAAGGTACAGTCAGACCCACAGCCATGTGCCCAGTTTGACTTTATTTCCTTATTTTGGCTTTTTTGAGACACGATCTTGCTATGTGTTTCAGGCTTGCATTGGACTCACTGTAATTCTCCTGCCTCAGCCTCTGGAGTGCTGAATGACAGGCGTGGGCCATTGTGCTCAGCTCTGTCCCTTTGGGAATGTGGGTGGTGGGGCTGACCGCGGGAGGCAAAGGCAGGTGGGTTTGTGGCATGAGCTGCAGTGTCTGGATTCCAGGTGAAGGGTGAGGCACCAGCGGCTCTTCCCCTGCCACTGGCCACCGGGGGAAATGCTGCAAGGCCAGAGGGCCCTGAAGGGAGCAGCCAGGCCCAACCTCCGCAAAGAACATTTGTGCAGCTTCCTTGCCTGCTCTCGGGGAACACTTTTGGGGCACAGCAGATGGGCGCAGGAAGGGTTTTGTTAGACAGAAGTTCCCAGAAGGTGCCAGCACAGGGAGGTCATTCATTTTAGGACTTGAAAGGCTGAGGCAGGAGGGTCCCCATGAGCACAAGGCAGCCAGGGCTACACAGTGAGGCCCTGTCTCAGACGCACTCAGTGAAGGAGTGATGCTGGGCTGGGTGAAGTGGGGAGGAAGCCCTGGGGGTGCCCGTGTGGCAGGGGACAGAGGTCCCTCATGAGCTGCAGGCAGAGACAGAGACTGTGACGGATGCATTGTGTGCAGGACTTGGAGATCTGGGTACAGGTACTAGGGGGGTAACACTGGACCATCCATTATCGGGCCACCCAAGGGCCCTGGGTCAGGGCTGTCCATTCTGTGGCTGGAGTGCTGCAGAGAAGCCTCCAGCACCCCTCTGGGGTTAGGTTTGGCTTCTGGCCAGCCAGCCACCCTGGTCACCTGCCTTCAGCTGCCCCTGAGGCTCTTTTTCAACTAAGTTTTTTGATGCATGGTCTCGCCATGTCATCCAATCGGGCCCTGAATTCAAGTTAGTTGCCAGCGTGCAGCTCCCTCCCGCGTGCAGCTCCCTCCTGTGTGCAGCTTCCTGTCTGGGGTTCAGGCACACAACGCCACACTGGCACCTTCCCAGTTCTCACAATGCAGTGAAAGCTGTGCTCTCCATTCTGAGTGCACAGGAGCCGCTGTGTCCTCTGCTCTGTCCTAGGTGGTGCTCCAGTGGAGCCGGGACCAGTACCACGTCCTATTCGACTCCTACAGGGACAATGTTGCTGGGAAGTCCTTCCAGAGCCGGTGAGGCTGGAGAGGGTCCGTCGCTGCCTGCCCCGGCAGTGGGCTGTGCTCAGCCACATGGCAGTGACAGTGCAGGTCCTCTGGGTGCCGTCTGCAGGTCCTTCCAGGATCCCCGCTCTGTTCCCGGGGCTCGCTGAGCCCTGCACTCTATCGCCTGCTGGGAGGGCACAGAGCTCTGGTCCTTCTGGTGGCCTGCGGGCAACTGCATCTCAGCCCGTGCTAGTGTTGGTCACCCGATGCAGAGTTTGCAAGACTTTGCCAAATGCTTCTGTTTAGGAACCAAATTGTAAACAAGTGTTCATAAACCAAGGTGCCACTTTCTATGCCTGTGGCTGAAAGCTATTCAAACCACAGGGAAAATAAAAATAGAAGCCTCGGGCCAGAGATTTAGCTCAGTGGTTCCAGCACCTGCCTATTAAACAAGGTCCCTGGTTCGATCCCTGGTGCCACATACAATACTGGGTGTGTTGGCTCAGGCCTGTCATCTCAGCACTCGGGAGGCAGAGGCAGGAGGATTGCTGAGTTCAAGGCTTCTCTGGGCTACATAGTGAGCTCAGGGCCAGCCTGAACTACAAAGTGAGACCCTGTCTCAAAAAAAAAACCCAAAACCACAGAGGCCTTTCCCTGGGGTGGCCCAGCTTCCCTGGCTCAGAGGGACCCTGGGGCTGTTTGTTTTTCCTTCCAGTTTCGGGATCACATGCAAGGCCTTTTCCAGAGCCACATCCTCAGGCCTTTTCAGTCTATTTTGGTTTCTCAGACAAGGTCTTGCAGTGTGGTGGGGGTCGGCCTTGAACTCAGGGCAGTCCTTCCTCAGTGCTTGAATGATGCATGCGGACCCCCATGCCCAGCCCTTTCAGTCCCTAAGCTGGCCAGGCTGGGCTACAACTTGCAGTGCTCCTGCCTCAGCCTCCCAGAGTACAGAGATGTTAGGCGCACCCCTGCCTGTAATTCTTCAGAATTCCCCCCACCCCGTGAATTCTTGTTTCATATTCTTCTATTATTCAAACTTCAAGAAGCAACCCTGCACTCTCTCCATTTTTATTTATTAGCTTCGCTGCAGCGCCTGGGTATGCTGTGTCTCTATCCCCATCGTGGTGTGGTGTAAGGGTCAGGCAGTGCCCGGGCCCCGCAGGGCATACAGGGCATTGGCTCCAAGAGGCATGGTCTGAAGGTCAGGGCCCAAGCTGCCAAGATTGGACCTGGTTGCCGGAGTCCCGTGGGTTTCCAAGAGGCATTGGTCGCATGATGCCCGCGGAAGCCTGGTCCCTTTGTCCTGACCTGTTCAGACCACTGGAGTTTAAGCTGGTTACACTGTAACCCAGCAGTACCTGAAAGGTGCCTGAGCGAGGCCGGGGAGGGAGCTGCCCACGTCCCCGAGCGCTCTGAGAGGTTCCCGTCCCCCCTAGGCTCTGCCTGCCAGTGCCCATTGACGTGGTGTACACCTGGGTGAACGGCACGGACCTCGAGCTGCTTAGGGAGCTACAGCAGGTCCGGGAGCAGATGGAGGAGGAGCAGAAGGCCATGCGGTGAGTGGGTGTTACCTTGCTTCGGACCCAGAGCCTTGCAGAGCAGCCGAGCTGGCCTTGGACCCAGAGCCTTGCAGAGCAGCTGAGCTGGCCTCGCATTCCTCCTGCCTGCCTCGTGCGCTCCCGTGGTGGGCGTGCCGCCGCAACAGCAGTCTTTCATTTTTAAGATGACGTTTTCCGTGACTTCTGGGTGCCGGTCTTTATGGCCCCCTCCTGCCTTTCGGAGCCAGGAGCGTTTGCAGAGAGCCACCGTGCTTCGATGTGGGTATCCGTGGTCACCCGAGCCCGGCCTAGGCCCCTTCTCAGCAGATTCTCCACGCTGGGGGCCTGGCCAGCCCTCCTGGGAACAGAGGCGACAGTGCCCGGCTCCCCGGCTCTGCAAGGTTCAGCCTGCACAACACTGCCTTGGTCAGAGTTCGTTGCTCGCATTTCAGAGCAACAAATAAGTGACTTCTGTCTAAGCAAGAGGCCGGCACAGGGCTCTGTGTGTGTAATGTGCCATTGTTTTTCTTTAGAGAAATCCTGGGGAAGAACACGACAGAACCCACAAAGAAAAGGTAAGGCTTGAGCCTCACGTAGGCATGGGACCCACAGCGGAGGGCACTGGTCAACGCCAGTTTCCAGCTGGAGCGCATGCTCAGGCGGGCGGGCATGCGTGCGTGCGTGCGTGCATGCGTGCATGGGAAGCCAGTGCCCGCACAGGCGCACTGGGCTCCAGTGTGTGGACTGCAGCACTCCAGCCTCGCTGCTTGTGGAAGGAGGAGCACAAGGCAGACATTCTGCCAGGGCCATTGTCCTCTGGCTCCTGCGACCTGGCTTAGCCCCGTGACCCTGTGTCAAGTCGATGCTCATCATTTCCTTACACGTGTGCCCTTTGTCCTGCACTTCTGGAAGCTGCCGAGCTGGTGTATTTAGGTCCTGGGGAGGGAGTGTAACCCAGTAACAAAAATCAGATACCCGTCTCCTGCTGGATACTTCGGTCTGAGCCATACCTGACTGATAAGACCTTAATACAAGGTCATCTCTGAGAAAAGCAGAAGTCTTTGTTTTTGTTTTGGAGGGTTTGGGGCTTTTGTTTTTGTTTTTTGATAGGCTCTCACTATGTATTTCAGCCTGACCTGGAACACTATGTAGCTTGGGCTGGGCTCTAATTTGTAGCAATCCTCCAGCCTCAGCCTCCCAAGTGCAGAGAATACAAATGCGCACACATCACCTAACTCAGCTTTTTTTTTTTTCAGTACCCTTGAACTTGGGCCCTTGTGCTTCCTAAGTAGGCGCAGTACCACTTGAGCTAAACCCCTAGCCCCTACTTTTTACATATTTTGAGTTAAAATTTCTATATATTAAAATACTATGCTTTTTTTTTTTTTTTTTGAGACAGGGTCTCGCTTTGTAGTTCAGGCTGGCTCTGAGCTCACTATGTAGCCCAGGCAAGCCTTGAACTCAGCAATCTTCCTGTCTCTGCCTCCCGAGTGCTGGGATTATAGGCATGAGCCACCACGCCTGGCTAAAATACTATGCTTTTAAAAATATATAGGCCGGAGCCGGGGATGTAGCTTAGCGCTGCTGTGCCTACCTGGCAAGTACAAGGAGCTGAGTTCAATCTGCAAAAGTACTGCAAAAGGGGGGAGTATGTATGTATGTATGTATGTGCATGCTGCAGAGAAATATGGCCCTTTCAGATCAGGCCGTGTGAGCGAGGCTTGATTGTGGTCCTGCTGTTCAGGAGCACACTGCCTGCCACTGCTGTGTCCCCACAGTGAGCAGCCACTGGAGTGCCTGCTGAGCCACTGCGTCAAGGTGCCCATGCTGGTCCTTGACCCCGCGCTGCCAGCCAGCAGCTCCCTGACGGACCTGCCGAGCCTGCACCCTGCCCTCCGCACCGCCAGCGACCTCTTCCACGTGGCCAAGCCCAAGAACCCTGCCACCAACGTCTCTGTTGTTGTCTTTGACAGCACAAGGGATGGTAAGAGCCTTCCCTGGACATTTAAACCACGTTGGGCAGCAAAATTTCAAATGGACAGAAAGGGTGCGATTTTAAACAAATGTCTGATAAACTAAAAACCGTCCCGCCCCCACTGTGCCGCCAGCGCATGTCCACGGCCCAACCATGGACCACGTGGCTTCTCCCCGGCCTCGCACGCCATGCTCCTGGAGACCTGCACCCAGGGCGCCTGGTGATCCTCACGGCTGCCTCCTCCCCTCTGGCTCTGCAGAGGGGCTGTCCTGACGGTTGTGTCCTAAAAGTCCTGGCTGCTGGGCGCTGGGGACCTAGGTTCGCATTGCCCAGGGCCAGAGTACTACAACCGGGCCCTTACTGGCCTGGTGGTGGGAAGTGGGGCCTTAGCAGGAGGACACGACTGGTACCCCGCTGGAAGGGGCGCACGTGCCCTTTGTCCTCCAACTGTGAGGCGACCTCAGGTGGAACCATCTGTGCCTCACAGACCCTGGCAGGCCAGCTCCGGCCTTGACTTCCAGCCTCTGTTTCTAGGAGAGGGTGGTGTAGTCATGTACTGGCTTTCGATTGTATCTGTGCCCCCTGGGCTGGGCATACAGCTGGGTGCCACAGTGCTGGCCTGGCGTGCATAGGGATTGGTCCAGGTCCTCAGCGCCCAGTGCCCCGTGGAGCCTTGCATTCCCATGGAGTCACCATCTGGGTATCTGCCCGGGCACGTGCTCAGTGCCACCTGCAGCACCGCGGATGCTTGGTGCATTTCCGCCCTCACCTTCGTCCAGGTTCCATGTGACAACCAGTGCAGTTACACAGTGTGCGGTGCTGCTGTGTAGTTTGTAGAAGATAAAAACTGAGCGAGGAGTGGGAAGGGATTTTGAAGGGCAGTTAGTCTTCTGGCTCCCTGGAAAGGGGGGACACCGAGGGCTGAAGCAAAAAGCCAGTCCAGGTCAGGCGTGGTGGCTCACGCCTGTCATTCCAACACACGGGAGGCAGACGCAGGAGGATTGCTGAGTTTGAGGCTTGCCTGGGCTACATAGTGAGCTCAGGGCCAGCCTGAACTACACAATGAGACCCTGTTTCAAAAAAAAAAAAAAAAGCCAATCTGGGCAGTATACGGGGGTGCAGGGGTCAGTGCTTTAGAGTGGTCAAGCCCACCATCACTTATGGGCCCACACAGTAATTAGAGGGGCTCCGGGTGACCAGGCTGTGGGGTGACCCTGGCACTGAACGAGATTGCTGAAGACCCAAGTCATGAGGCTCTTCTATAGAGCGTTGTGCTGAGAGCTACCCTACCGCGGTGGATGGGACTTTAAGTCTGACAGGGAATCGGTCTTTCCCCGGCGAATCTTTCCTCTTGGTTCTACTCCTTAGTTCTCAGAGAGCCTGGAGTTCTTCGGCTGATGAGGCTTCAGTGTGGCGTTCACAGGAACCCTGGAGGCCTCGGCTGTGACCGAGGCCAAGGAGAGTTACGTTTCTGTGAAAGCTGACACAGCCTGAGACAGTGGTAGTGGTACTTGAATTGTAATTTTCCCCCAAACATATGCAGAATTGTTCTCCCAGAGGGAGGGGCTTGGTGAGTCTGAGGAAAGCTAGGAGCTGGTCCAGCTGGTGCAGAAACCGTGGGACGCAAGGAGCAGGGCGACTGTGCAGGGGCAGGGGCGTGGTAGTATCTCCCACCACAGTTTTGACTCAGCGAAGGGGCCTCTTGTGCACGACCAGTCTGGGGTTGGGCCTGGAGGCTCAAGGTGATGGCATGGCAGGAGAGGAGACCGTGTTCCGGTGGGCAAGGGGAGGAGCAGTGCGGGCTCTGGACTCGTGGGCCACTCCTGCTGTGCCACACTGGGGACAGCACTGCCCTGGGCCTAAAAGCAGGAAAGTGTGATGGGAAGTGGCATTGCCACCCATGCTTTAGGTCTCTAGGGGGCTCCCCGCTGCTGCTCAGCCTCCTCAGCAGGTGTACGCTCCTGCCCACAGCTCCTGGAACCACGTGCAAGCTCCTGTTTTCAGGTGTGGATTTTGTTTTGCGGGATAGAGCACATTGCTCCACGTGGTGAGGAATTTGGTTGGGTTTCTTTTCTTTTTCTTTTTTGGTCCTGGGGGTCAAACTCATGACCTTGCACTTGAGAGGCAGGCGACAGCATCACTGAGCTGTCTTCAGCCCTAACTTGGGAACCTTTAGCCTGGTCCCAGGTGCTGGCATGCATGTGACCCACATTCCACTTGCATGCTTTACCAGGCCTGGTGCCAGGTGGTAGAGCCTGCAGCCTGGGGCAGTGGCTGCCTCACAGTGCACCCAGCTGAGTATCTGGGTGGATCGCCTGTCACCTGCAGGGTGACTGGTGAACACCATTAGCACTGTGCTGCGCCATTCACCCAGGGCGTTAGTATTCCCTGCCCATCAGGGCCGTGCTGTGCGATGAGAGCGAGCGTGCCGATCTGATGTGCTTATTTGGAGTGAAGTCACACTTCTGATGCCGGTGCTTTTAAAACAGTATTTCAAAACCTCACCAGTCTGTGTACACACCTGAGAGTGTATGTGTACTGCCACTGTGGGACTTGAACCCAGGACCTCGCACACTTTCGGCAAGCACCCTGTCCCGCCAGTGCTTTCTAAAGTGGCCTGGAGCCGGACCAGGGTGACATCTGGAGAACTGGCATTGCGTGAGCCACCTGCCTGGCCTTTGACTTCCTCAGTCTGCTTCCGGGGGGAGCCCACTCCCTGCAGGCTGCCTGGGGCTGGAGGTATCTTGTGTTGAAATGGTTCTTCCAGTTCTTCCGCTGTGCATCTGCGCGGGCTTCCGCCACCGTGTTGCCTCCATAGCGCTTTCTTGGGGGTGCAGCTCGAGCTTGATGGCGTCCTCCAAGCGTTCTGTCGAAGGAAGCGGTGCTGGAGTAGGAAGTGTGCCTCTGGGCCTGTGAGCTGTCTGAACCCCTAAGGGCTTGTTCTCCAGAGACGGAGGAGAAATTCACAGAGTGATGCAGGTGAAGAGTAGAGAGATGCTGATGGCTGGGAAGTTCTTGACGGGGACGAAGGGTCCCAAGCGGGGAGTCAGGGACCCTGCTTGACAAAGGAGTTTCCAGGGTGAGCCCCACGCGGGTCAGGCGTCGGCCACAGCTGTGAACATTCAGCACGGTTCCAAGTGCAGTCCTTAGGTCATGGTGGGCCAGTGGGGAAACACGTCACGTCACAAGTGTGGATGGAAAAACGAAGACTCCTAGGAAGGCCAGGTCGAGGCCTCCGGTCCCCCACGGGCTGGTGGTGTCTGTCTGGATCTCGTTAGGGCTCATGTTTGTTCTCTGTGGAAGAGCGAAAGTCGGGGTGTCTTGTTTTTGTCTTGAGGCGTGTTCCGCTGACACCCCTCGCCTCCCATGCAGTTGTGGCGCATGTCAACTCTGACCTGACTTGGGGAGCACACCTGGTCCTTCGGGCAGTCCGCCTCCCTCTGTCCCCCATGCAGGCTGTTCCCTCGGGCCACACCCCGCCCAGCGCAGTGCGCAAGATGTCCTAGCACCACAGCGGCTGCGGAGTGAGTGGCCTGACCGTGCTCTCTCTTGCAGTGGAAGATGCCCATGCAGCGCTCCTGAAAGGCAGCACTCGCCACGCGGTCTGGAGGGGCTACCTGGTATGTCAAGTGAAGTTCGTTGTATTTGTGCACTGGTCTAGAATACGGGGGGGGGGGTGGCGATTAAAAATATGGTGAATGTTTTGAGTTGTTAAACATTTGTTAGCCTAAGAAACACATCACCATGAACCCCAAATGCCCCGCGCTGCCCCAAGCGCGCACCCCTCCGTCCTTGCCGCTTCCTGCAGCGGCTTGCCAGCCCTTCTGAGCGGCCTTCCTTACACCAGGCACACCAGGCAGCCGCCTCCTTTGTGGGGCTTTAACTTTGCGAGGAGTCAGAAATCACAGCGTGCCGTGTCCACTGAACAGGTGGAGGAGGATGCGCGGCACTGTTTTTATTTACTTGACAAAAATGGCAATAAATATTTTGAATTGATTAAAAATGTTGATGTAGCCATGGAAATAAAATAAAAGTTCTTTTTTTAAAAAAATTAATTTAGGGGCCGGAGGGTTAGCTCAGTGGTTCCGGCGCCTGCCTCGCAAGCGTAAGGACCTGAGTTCGATCCCCGGTAACCACATATAATGCTGGGCGTGGTGGCTCACGCCTGTAATCCCAGCACTCGGGAGGCAAAGACAGGAGGATTGCTGAGTTCGTGGCAGCTTGCCTGGGCACCATAGTGAGCTCAGGGCCAGCCTGAACTACAAAGCAAGACCCTGTCTCCAAAAAGCAAAAAAAAAAAAAAAAAAAAATTAATTTAGCTTTTGGTATAGGGATTGAACTCGGGGCCTTCTGCTTACCAGGGAGTGCAGCACCCCTGAGCTGTCTCCTCAGCCCTCTTTATTTTTTTTTTAAATTTATTTATTTTGAGACAGGAAAGTTTTTGCTGTGTGGTTCAAGCTGGCCCTGAGCTCACTATGTAGTTCAGGCAAGCCTTGGACTCAGCAATCCTCCTGTGAGCCACCACACCTGGCATTGTGGTGTGTGGTTCTGATTGCCAGTGGGCATGAGTCACCACACCCAGTATTGTATGTGGTGACTGGATTGAACCAGGAGCCTTGTACTTGCTGGGCAGGTGCCAGAACCACTGAGCTAAATCTCCAGCTTGGCCCTCTTACTTTTAATTTTAACTTTCAGTGTCTCTTGATCCCGCCCCCCTAGCTGGGTGATAAGGCTGTGAGCTCTTGACCTTGTGAGGGAGCTGAGAGGGAAGCGAGCTCCTCTGGGTGCCTGGCCCTGGCTCTGTCCAACCTCAGAATCAGAAAGTGAGGTGACTCCCGTTCCTCTGCCCACAGACAACAGATAAAGAGGTCCCGGGGTTGGTGCTGATGCAGGACCTGGCTTTCCTGAGCGGGTTCCCGCCGACCTTCAAGGAAACGAGTCAGCTGAGAACCAAACTGCCGGAGACCCTCGCTGTGAAAATCCGACTGGTAAGAGACAGCGGGTGTCCCGAGGCTGTGCACCCTCCCCCGAGGCTCTCCCTCACCCCCATTTGCCCCAAGTTGAGCCAAGGGGAATGGGGTTCCACACAATACCTGTGCAAGGGTGGATCTTCAAGAAGGTCTTTACCTTCTCCTTGTCTTTTTTTAAAAATTGAATTCTTTATTGGTACAATTTATATACATCTCACAACCACACATAACATTGGGGAATTTGTACCAATATATGACACAAGTTAATTCTCATTTTTACCCATATCCCTACCCACCCACACCTCCCCACCCCCTATATAAATGCTCTTTTATTTTCTTTCAGAATCATATTTATTCCTTTCCTTGTCTTGATTGGTTCACAGTGCTGGGGAGTGGGTCTGCCCAGGCAGGCCTTGCGCATACTGGCTCACACTCTGCTCTGAGCTCTGGCCCTGTTTGCTTCTCATTTTGAGACAGGGCCTTGCTGAGTTGTGCAGGCTGGCCCTGGAGGTCTTCCTGACCTCAGCCTCCAAACAAGCTAGGAATACAAGCCAGCACCTCCACTGGGCCACTCCGTGCTCTTCATTTGGGCAGATGCTAAGATTCCTCCTTGGTTCACTGGTCCCTGAGGGAAGCCATGTCACAGGGTCAGCACTCGAGTGCATTTCGGGTGTAGTCGCCATGATAGATACTGTCATTGACGCCCACAGAGGGGACTTGGAGGCCCAGAGGATGAGCAGAGGTGTTGAGGTGCATGCAGCACCTGGCCTTTGGGGAGCTTCCACTCATGGGAGAGCGATGCTTCAAATGAAGCATGGCAGATGAAGGGATTGCCTATGCATTACCGCTGACTGGGGAGTTGTGCACAGGTACACTCTTATAATTCCAGTGCTCAGGGTGCTGAGGCAGGAGGATCTCTGAGTTTGAGAGCAGCCTGAGGACTATATAGTGAGGCCCTCTCTGCCAAAACAAACAGTAGTTGAGACCTTGCGTGTTTGGTGCTGACACTGTTATATACACTGCACTGAAACCACCTGTTTAAACAGGCTTTTTATGAGGAAAAGAGAAGTTGATTTGAGACTGAGATCAGGAGTCTAGCAGCCAGCTGGGGAGATCCGAGTCACACCACAGGTGCATGCCTGGGGGCGGGACTTTGTTTTGGAATGGGAAATGTTACGAAGACTGAACAGCCATCTGTCTTCCCAAGCAGGAAAGGAGGCAGAGGGGCCCAGGCAAAGGTCAGGCCCGGAAGTCTGTGAGTCTTTGGGAAACTGAGGCAGCAACTCACGGGGCCAGGTCGAAAAATGTCCCTTGAAGGAAACTGGCATGTGTCCCAAGAGCACAGCAGGAGGGAGACATAGCCCATCTGTCTGCAGGGACCTGGGAGGGGCCGGGTGGTGGTGGCGGAGGAGAGGCTGTCCCTCCGTGTCTAGGCCTCCCAGTGAGGGGTGCCACGGGTGGCCTCAGGGAGCTCAGTTGCTGAACCTGTGCTCACAACCCGGAAGGGAGGTGTAAGTCCAGCCTGCGAGATGTCCAAAATTGAGTTCATGTTTGCAAAGAATGAATTCTAGGGAGAAAGGAGGCTGAAAGTAGGGAGAATTTATTGAGGAAAAAAACAGCCTCTGCCCGAGAGATAGAGGGGTCCCCGGAAAGTGGGTGCCCACTCAGCTTGCTTTTCAAAGTGTTTTATGGGGCAAAACCATGAGGTGAGGTAGGTTCAAGGTGGGACAGAACTGTAAGGTCCAGTGGACGTTTCTAGGTGGCCGTGAGACCACTCATAGAGCATCAGGTTACAGTGGGGAAATGGGGCTAGACGGTAGAGGGAAATGGGCTGGGGAGATGGTGCCCGTTAGAACATCAGTCCTGCTCTTTGTCAGGGAGGGTAGCGGCCGCACTACCTTTTCTCATCAGAGTGCCAACTCTGGGTGCGCCTTGTGCCCCAGCCTGGGCACCTGCCTTAGGATAGCTTCCCACTAAAATTAGCCATCTGTACTTTCACCATGGACAGAGAAATGTTCTAGAATCCAAACAAAAGTAAAACACTTGTTCTCCAGTAATTCAGAAAAGGGATTTTGTTTTTAAATTTTGACCTAGTTTTTCTGATACAGAATTTTTCTGTGTTGCCCAAACTGGCCTTGAACTCCCGGCAAGCCTCCTTTCTCAGCCTCCCAAGGGCTGTGTTACAGGTATGCACCACCACACCTGGCTTTTCTCATCCCTCAGAGTACATGAAGGTTTGGAGTCCCCTTCCCGAAGCTGCCATTTTTCCTGTGCTGCCACTCACTTAGCTGAGGTTGCCCCCTGAGCCCGTGGCGCTCAGGCCCAGTCTCCTGCACCCTGTTGCTCCCCATGATGACACTGTGTGACAGACCCCAGCCCGGCCAGCTGCAGAGCAGGCTGTGGAGGTTCGAGAAGCTTCTGATGTGCAGAATTTAGTTTTTGTTTTGTCTCTTTGAGACAGGGTCTCGTTTTGTAGTTCAGGCTGGCCTTGAACCCATAGCAATCCTCCTGCCTCTGCCTCCTGAGTGCTGAGATGACAGGAGTGAACCACCCCCCTGGCACTGTGGTGTGTGGTACTGGGGATCAGGCTCAGGACCTTGCACTTGCCAGGTAGATGCTGAGCTAAATCTCCGGCCTGATGTGTAGAACTTCAGTGTCATTTCCAGCAGCTGCCCAGCAGCCCGGCCAGGCACGCACATGCTGTCTCAGGGGAAACCCCGGCTTCCCGCCCAGCGCTCCTCCAGGCATGTGCAGGCCCCTCAGATGCTGCTCTGTGAGGGCCCCGGTAGAAGTCAGGTGCTAGCTCAGAGTCACCATGTGTTTTGTTTGAATTCAGAACAGTTAAAGACATGAGTCCCTTGATGTGACTGTCCATGCCTGTCAGCTCAGCACTGTGGAAGACTGAGGCAGGAGGGTGGCGAGTTGGAGCCCAGCCCGGGAAACAGTGACTTAGCAAGACTCTGTCTTAATATAAAAGATGGGCTGCGAATGTAGCTCAGTGCACAGGCCCTGGGTTCAAACCCCAGGGCTGCAAAAGAAGAAAAGAACAACAAGTTGATCCAGCTGTGTTTGCAGCCTTGCTGGGAGGCTGGCCGCAGGGTGTAGCTGAGGTGTCCCCGCCGCCCAGTGTGTGCATCCGGGCGGGCTGCCTGGGTCCCAGCCTTGGTGTGGCTGTGGAACCACTGTTCCTGCACGGCTTCCGGCTGATGCATCCGCCCCGACAGCTGCAGCTGTATTCCGAGGCCAGCGTGGCGCTCCTGCAGCTGCACAACCCCAAGGGCTTCCAGGAGCTGAGCAAGCAGGCCAAGAAGAACATGACCATTGAGGGCAAGGAGCTCGCGCTCAGCCCCGCCTACCTGCTGTGGGACCTCAGCGCCATCAGCCAGGTTTGTGCACCGCGGGGAGCCGGGAGTGCCGGCAGCTGTGCTGCCTCAGCCTCCGGTGCTGGGATCACGCGCATGGGCCACCTGCACAGCAGCGTTTTTGTGCTGGCTTTAGATTATCCTCCATCTAAAGTCAGCAGAGCTCCGGGGGCCGAGGCAGGATGGGGGGGACCCAGGTGCTGTGTTGCTCAGTCCAAGCAGGATGAGGATGTGTCTGCCAGCCGCTTCGAGGACAACGAGGAGCTCCGGTACTCGCTGCGCTCCATCGAGAGGCACGCGCCCTGGGTCCGCAACATCTTCATTGTCACCAACGGCCAGATCCCATCATGGCTGAACCTGGACAACCCCCGTGTGAGGATTGTTACCCACCAGGTGCTCAAGCCGCCCCTTCGGTTCTACTCCTTGCACAGGGCAGAGTGCTGGGGCTCCGAGTCTGGCCAAGTGTGACACTGTCCTTGATGGCCTCCTCCTCTCACCCCACTCGCAGGAAGTCTTCCGAAATCAGAGCCATCTGCCCACCTTCAGCTCCCCGGCCATTGAGAGCCACATCCACCGCATCGAGGGCCTGTCGCAGAAGTTCATCTACCTGAATGACGATGTCATGTTCGGCAAGGATGTGTGGCCAGACGACTTCTATAGCCACTCCAAGGGCCAGAAGGTGAGGGGGCGCCCCAGGTGGGGGTCCCAGTGTGGACAGGAAGTGTGCGGAGCTCAGAGCAGTCAAGAGAGTCAGAAATGAGGGCATCAATGTCCCAGGCCAGGCTGGACTACAAAGTGAGACCCCGTCTCCAGGGCCGGGGCTGTAGCTCAGTGGTTCCTCACCTGACTGGCCAGTGTAAGGTTCTGAGTTTGGTCTGTCCCAAAAGAAAATGCAGAAGTTCTAGGGTCAGGTGTCATGACACATGCCTGTGACCCCAGCACTCAGAGGCTGAGGCAGGGTTGCCATAAGTTCGAGGCCAGCCTGGACTACTTCGTGAGACCCTTTCTCAAAAGAAGGCAGAGGAGTGGGGCTGGAGCTCAGTGGTGCTGCTGCCCCAGCACATGGGAGGGCCCAGGTTCCGTCCCAGATGCCACAGAGGAAAAGTAACCAGTTAATGTATCCTGGGGCCACAGGAGCCGAGAGGAGCAGCTGGGGGGGTCACCTTCTCCCTGGTCCGCCTTGGGACCAGGTCCCGCACCAGGTCCCAGGCGTTGCTGCTGTTGGCACAGAAAGGGCCCTGCTGTCCCGCCCTTGCCCAGGGATAGTTCGAGCTCACACCTCTGTCCCTGCAGCAGGACCATGCTTCTGGCCAGGGGACAGGATAACCCAAATCCATCAGGATGCACAGCCAGCTCCAGATAACTTCCCCACTCCCGAGGCCATGGCCTCCTAGCCCTCTTCCTCCGCTCCGCTCCTGGCTCCTTCTCCCTCCCTCTTCTCTCCTTCCTCCTGCTTTTTTTGATGCAGAGTCTCTCTCACTGTGTAGCTCAGGCTGGCCTCGAATTTCAAGCAATCCTCCTGCCTCAGCCTCCTGAGTGCTGGGATTATAGGTGTGCATCACCACGCCCAGTGCATTTTGTTTTTTCATATTTTTGTTGAAGACCAGAAAGCACCAGAAGTCATGTGCTTCTCCATGGTGTGCTGCAGGTGTACTTGACGTGGCCTGTGCCGAACTGTGCAGAGGGCTGCCCAGGCTCGTGGGTTAAGGACGGCTACTGTGACAAAGCCTGCAACAACTCCGCCTGCGACTGGGACGGCGGCGACTGCTCGGGTACAGCTGTGCAGGACAGGAGGCTCATGTGCATTCACATGCAGTGGGTGGGGTGCAGATCTGCAGAGGTGGCCACGGTCACATGTGCCGCTCTGGTCCTGTTTCCCCAGAGAACTCTCTCATGCTGGGCCTGCGCCAGGAAACATCTCACCTCTTAATGTGAAGATCTGGCCGGGTTTAGTGATGTACTTGCGAGGTTGAGACAGGAGGATCCAAAGCTCAGGACCAGCCTGCGTGTACCCTTTAGACTTACGAGGCCCTGTTTAGTGGGGAGCAGGCTGGAGGTGTAATTGAGTGTGAAGCCGAGTTCAGCTCCTGGTACCACACGCGCACACATGTGCACATGCACTCACACGCATGACACTGTAGACCCAAGCCCTATGTGCCGTCCAGGTGCAATTTAAGGCCTGTGAACACTCCTGAAGATGGCCGAGTGCTCTCTGAGCTCAGCCCCTACACTCCCATCTGCTCACACTGTGTGTCCCCACAGGCAGCAATGGAGGCAGCCGCTACGTGGGCGGCGGCGGAGGCGCGGTCGGCGGTGTGGGGCAGCCCTGGCAGCTCGGGGGCGGCCTCAGCAGCGTCTCCTACTGCAGCCAGGGCTGTGCCAACTCCTGGCTTGCCGACAAGTTTTGTGACCAGGCCTGCAACGTCCTGGCCTGTGGCTTCGACGCTGGTGACTGTGGCCAAGGTACAGTAAGTGCTGAGGGACGCACAGGGAAACTGGGCAGAGGCTCCGGCCCATGGAGTCATCTTCTGCCCCTTTGGCTCGCGGAGCTCATCTCAGGTGCCCGCCCTGGCCCTACACCTGTTTCAGGGTCTTGACAAAGCAGATCTGTCCCAGCTGAGCAGAGGTTTAGTCAGGAAACAGTGACAAGAGACCAGCCATTCTTTTTTCCCAGTACTAGGAATCGAACTCAGGGCCTTATGCTTGCCAGGCAGGTGCGATGCCCTTGAGCTGCATCTCCAGCTCCAACTGGCCATTCTTTGAGGGTGGTGTGAACACGGGGCCTCCTTGATAGCTCAGTGGCAGAGTGATTTGGGTAGAAACTTTCCCTTGGGCAGACGGCGTGATGGGCACCGACACCGGACCTAGTGCCCTGGAAGAGACTGGCGGCCCTCAGCAGAGCCAGCTGTCTGCCAGAGGCTGTGGACTCAAGATCTCTGACCCTTCTAAAGCTAGCTTAGTAAAAGCTCACCTGAAGAGTCACAGCGGTGTGGAAACACCTGTCTCAGCTTTTAAGACGCCACATGGGTCTGTGTGTCTCCGCAGATCATTTTCACGAGCTGTTCAAAATGACCCTTCTCCCAAACCAGACCCACTATGTGCTTCCCAAGGGCGAGCGGCTGCCCTACTTGAGTTTTGCGGGAATTGCCAAGCGGGGCGTGGAGGGCTCGTACAGCGACAACCCTGTGGTCCGACACGCGTCCATCGCCAACAAATGGAAGACAGTGCACCTGGTCCTGCACAGCGGCATGAACGCTACCACCCTGCACCTGAACCTCACGCTGCAGAACGCCGCTGACCAGGAGTTCCGGCTGCAGCTGGCCATCGAGGTGGACACGAGGGAGGGCCCGAAGCTGAACACCACCACCCAGCAGCCCTCTGAGCGCACGGTCAGCCCCGTCACGCCGCTCCCAGAGGCCGAAGTCCTTTTTGAGGATGTTCCTGAAGAAAAGCGCTTTCCCAAGGTCAGGATGCATGGAGGAGACAGAGTGGGGCGGCCCTGGGAGGAGCTGAGCGATCCCCAGGTCAATCTCTCCCTGTTGCCCAGAGAGGCACAGGCCCAGCTTAGGGCCCTGGATGCGCAGCTGCGGGGGGGCGACATCACCGTGAAGGGGTACAACGTGTCCAGAGCAGCGTTGCTAAGGTCCTTCATCCTGAGCTTCCCAGATGCGGCCATCAGTCCAGCCGAGACGAAGGCCAGGGCGGAGGTCCCTGGGGAGAAGCCAGCTCGCAGAGCCCCAGGCAGTGTCAGAGGTGTGTCGAGCCCCGACCAGCCGACCCTTCCGGCAGGGACGGCGAACATGAGCAGTCACAGCCTGGTCTCAGAGACTGAAGCGAGGGAAACTCAGGCCCTGAGTGTGTTCAGAGAAAAGCTCCTGCCTCCCGTGGTTCCACCAGAAAACCAAGGGACAGGAGAGAAGAAAGTGGCCGAAGAAGAAGCGCACAGCCGAACAGAGGCAACCATGGACACCCAGGGCGCCTGGCCTGGGAGGAAGCTACACTGGCATGGCGGAGGTGCCCAGGGCTTCCTGCCCTGGGAGAAGAGGAAGTACTTCCAGGATCTGCTCGAGGTAAGTGAGATGTTCCTCGCCCTCTTCCATGCCCAGCTGTCAGGAGCCTGGCGCAGCAGTGCAGGCACAGCCACTGTTTCAGGCTTCCTGGCATTCCTCCGGCAGGGTGTCATCCATTGTCCCACAGCCAGGGTAACAAGGACGCACCCCAGGGCACTTCCTCTGGGTGGGTTTAGCGGGGTGTCCTAGAGTGACAGCCCAAGATGCTGGTGAGGCCTACCTGTTCCACAGCGCAGCAGACAGAGCCAGGCCTGGTCTCCCTTGGCTAGCGCCGCCTGTGCTGTCACAGCAGGAAGCTGGGCATCGAGACCACATTCACATGGGTTTCAGGCCACAGGAGGACTGCCAGGAGGTACTGGGGGAAGGGCCTGTGCACTGACCTCCGACCTCTGAGAGCCGGGCCAGGGTGAGGTCTGGGCTGCTGGAGCAGCTCTGATTTCTGCACCTTCCTACCGTTGGTCTTATTCCTGGGGAAAGATAATTGCCAACAGGACTCTAGGCCAGAGTGGTGGGTGGGAGCAGTCCAGACGTGCCCATGGTTGTGGGGTATCTGTGCGGCGTCTTGTAGGCGCCACATGCTCAAGTTCATTTGCCCTGGCTGCAGGAATCCTATGCTGGGCCTGCATTCCCTGGCCACCTTCGGGTTTAGCAGGACGTGAGCCCTGCTGCTCTGCTTTTTTTATTTGTTTGTTTGTGTATTGTTTTGTTTTTGAGACAGGGTCTCACTCTGTAGTTCGGGCTGGCTCTAAGCTAACTATGTAGCCCAGGCAAGCCTTGAACTCAGCAGTCCTCCTGCCTCTGCCTCCTAAATGCTGGGATTACAGCATGAGCCACCACACCTGGCACTGTGGTGTGTGGTACTGATTTCTGGTAGGCATGAGTCACCACACCCAGTATTGTATGTGGTTACTAGGAATCAAACTCAGGACCTAGTGGTTCTAGGCAGGTGCTGGAACTACTGAGCTAAATCTCTGGCCTGCTGCTGTGTTTTTAACAGCTACAGGTAATTATTATTGTATAGATAGATTTTGTTTTGGCTTTTTGATTCAGGGTCTTGATATATAGTTCAGGCTGGCCTTGAACTCATTCTGGAGCCTGGACGGACCTTGAATTCGCAGCCTCCTCAATTCTCCTGCCTCAGCCTCCTGAGTGCTGAGGTGACAGGTAAGCACTGCAGTACATGGTGTGACTGAGTACTCTCGCCTTGTTAAAAAAGCCTTCCCCTTGCAGGAGGAAGCGGCACTGCAGACCCAGCTAGCCTACCTCACCGACCGTGGCCACACTGGCCGGCGGCTCCAGGACACGTTTGCAGATTCACTGCGCTATGTGAACAAAATCCTCAACAGCAAGTTTGGGTTTGCCTCACGAAAGGTCCCCGCACACATGCCGCACATGGTGGACCGTGCGGTCATGCAGGAGCTGCAGGACATGTGAGTGCCGCCGGCACGCTGGGCCAGGCTGCATCCCCCACCCACTCACTGCCCCGTCCCCCAGGTTCCCTGAGGAGTTCGACAAGACGTCCTTCCACAAGGTGCGCCACTCCGAGGACATGCAGTTTGCCTTCTCCTACTTCTACTACCTCATGAGCGCCGTGCAGCCATTGAACGTCTCCCAGGTCTTCGATGAGGTGGACACAGATCACTCAGGCATCCTGTCCGACCGCGAGATCCGGACGCTGGCCACCAGGGTGCACGAGCTGCCTTTGAGTCTGCAGGTGGGCAACCCCAGGCCCCATGTGGTGCCGCCTCCGTGACGGTGGGACTCGCAGGGCCCTCCGGCAGGTGTCAGTGTGACCTGAGTCACAGGGACTCTGCACACTTGACAGAGGCAGGCAGAGCAGCCTGCTGTCCTGCGATAACTGGAACTGCTTTTGAAGTTTGTGTTTTAAGACGTGCTTTTTTATTTGTTTTTTAAGACACAGTCTCATATATTCTTGGATGGCCTCAGACTTGCACCAGTCCTCCTGCTTCAGCCTCTTAAATGCAGGGATTCCAAGCCCTGAGTCTCAGTGACAAGGGCGAGAGGACTGTGTGTGCATTGTCTCCTGCTCTTGTTGGAGACCCTGTGCTTAAGAATTGTGCTGGACGTCGGTGGCTGGTGCACACCTGTCATCCCAGTGCATGGGAGGCTGAGGACAGAGGATCAGTGCATGTTTGAAGCCAGCCTGGGCTACATAATGAGTTCAAAGCATCTTGAACGACATAGCTACACCCTATGTCAAAAAACACACACAGGGGCCGGAGGGTTAGCTCAGTGGTTCCAGTGCCTGCCTCGCAAGCGCAAGGTCCTGAGTTCGATCCCCGGTAACCACATATAATGCTGGGCGTGGAGACACGCCCACCAACAATCAACACCGCCTACCACAATGCCGGACGTGGTGGCTCACGCCTGTCATCCCAGCACTCGGGAGGCAGACAGGAGGATTGCTGAGTTCGCGGCGGCTTGCCTGGGCACCATAGTGAGCTCAGGGCCAGCCTGAACTAAAAGCGAGACCCTGTCTCAAAAAGCAAAAAAAACACACAAAATGAGCAGAGAAATTATTTGAAGATAGCCTTTAAACCATTTTTGGTAGATTTTACCTAATTTTGTATTTTATTTCATTTTATTTATTTGTGGTACTGGGGATTGAACTCAGGCCCTTGTATTTCCAAGGTAAGTGAGACACCACTTGAGCTAATCCCTGGCCCCAATATTTTTTTTTTTTTTTGAGACAGGATCTCACCCTGTAGTTCAAGCTATCCCTGAGCTCACTCTGTAGCCCAGGCAAGCCTCAAACTCACAACAATCCTGCCTCTGCGTCCCGAGTGCTGGGATGACAGGTTTGAGTCACCAAGCCTGGTGGGTGTGAGCCACTACACCCTGTATTGTTGTATGTGGTTACCAGGGATGGAACCAGGGACCTTGCACTTGCTATTCAGGCATGGGAACCTCTGAGCTAAATCTCTGGCCCAATAATTTTGTGTTTTAAAAGCCATTTGGTACTTACGCAGCAGGTAACAGGTTTATCTTTTTATTTTGCTGTTAGGATCTGACGAGTCTGGAGCACATGTTAATAAACTGCTCGAAAGCACTCCCTGCTAATGTCACCCGGCTACAGAGCATGCCACCCACTCTGGAGGCCTACTACGACCCCAACCTGGTGAGTGCTGGGCCTGGCTCCCCGTGCCCCACGCCCACGGTGTCCAGGCTGATCTGCATGGGCGTCACCAGGGCTTCTCCCCGCAGGGGTGGCCAAGGTGGCGCACACTGGTCTGGAAGCCCCTGGAAGCCACTGGGTACCAGAGTCACACCCGGCGCGGCCGTGTGGCACAGGCTCGGAGATAGGTCTGGTGCGGATTAGAGCGCGTTGGCTGCTGGTTCTGCCACCCAGTGGAGGAACAGCAGATCAGCAGGGAGTACGCACAATGGGACTGCACGCCTCTGAGTGTGTGGTGCATCCCAGGAGCCAGTGGCATGCGTTCAGTCACCCACGCTGTTCACGACCCTCCTTTAGGAGTACTTTTGTAGTGAATGGCTGTCTCTCATAGTCAGAATAAAATGTTATTTATTCAGCAAGACGCGGTCTCAGAGTAAGCAAAACAGGGAGCGGGAAGGTAGCTCAGGTCAAAGGCCCTGGCTTCAATCCCCAATACCGAAAAAAGAGAATCATCATTAACTTATGAATCTCGTAGACCAACTTGTTATATTTTATGCTATAAATTAATTTTCTTTTTGAGAAACAAGTTGGAATACCTTTTTAAGGAGTTCTCTCTCTCCCTCTGTTTTTTTTTTTGTTTTTTTTTTTTTTTTGCTTTTGGAGACAGGGTCTCGCTTTGTAGTTCAGGCTGGCCCTGAGCTCACTATGGTGCCCAGGCAAGCCGCCGCGAACTCAGCAATCCTCCTGTCTCAGCCTCCCGAGTGCTGGGATGACAGGCGTGAGCCACCACGTCCGGCATTGTGGTATGCGGTGTTGATTGTTGGTGGGCATGTCTC
>PVIC010025498.1:0-25249 GCA_004025085.1 Thryonomys swinderianus
AAACACCAAATTTGCACATTCTCTTCCTGAAAACAAACAAAGAAACAAACTTCCCAACTCATTTATAAGGCTACTATTACATTCACATCAAAAGGAAGCCTATACAAAAGAAAAGAACACTTTACACCAATACCTCTTGAAAGTACTTGAGAGACTCAGAACTTGGGTAAAGAAAAGAACTTTATTTGCTAGCAAAGGATCAGCCATGAGGGAAATGAGTTGCTTTTCAATAGACTGCCCATTGCAGGTTTTCCAACAGTTTTAAAGAAACGGGGAGGGGTAACACCTTGATTTATAAACACAGACTTCTTACAGATCTGCATGTCAACTAGCAGGACCTTATCATGATCCAGCCAGTTTCCATGGTTACAGGTAGTTACTTTTCAGGAAAGTGGTGAATCTAGTGAACAGTGGAAGGAGGCTGGAAAGGAGGCTAGGAGGTTACCATTTGTTAAACACAGGCATGCTGGGAGTCAGCAGGGAGGATCTTCTAGAAGAGGGTTGATTAGCAATTAAAGGAACCAGGCTCTACAGGATAAACAAATGGCTAACTAAAATCTGGGCTACTATCATTTACAATTCTATTTTTTTTTTTTTGAGACAGGGTCTCACTTTGTTGTTCAGGTTGCCCCTGAGCTCACTGTGTAGCCCAGGCAAGCCTTGAACTCAGCAATCCTCCTGTCTCTGTTTCCCAAGTGCTGGGATTACAGGTGTGAGCCACCATGCCCGGCACTGTGGTGCTGATTGCTGGTTGATTGCTGGTGGGCGTGAGTCTCCACGCCCAGCATTGTATGTGGTCATTGGGATTGAACTCAGGACCTTGCGCTTGTGAGGCAGGTGCCGGAACCTCTGAGCTAAATCTCCGGCCCTACAATTCTATTTTTGTAACATATTGGGAAGAGGCTGGTGCCAGCTCTGGTCCCAGCTAATGCAATTTGGTTTCCCGTGGCATTCCTGCAGTCAGGTTTCCTGTGACAATATAAGCAATCCTGGATGAAGTGAGTAGCTGTGGGGACCTCACTGGGTAAATGAATATGTGGCCTGAGCCAGGGACTAGGGACTTGTCTAAGTAACTTGTCCCTTTTAAAATAAAGGGGCTAGATATCCACCTTTTGGATATCTAGCATAGCCTCTTTTCCACAGGTTGAGTTCTCTGAAAGAAAGATTCTGAGATGCAAATGGACAAACAGTCATTTTCCAGAAGTACTTTAATATGAGCACCTGTGGAAGTGGGGGGGGGAAGATAGATGTAGGATTCAGTAGAAGAAGCTGAACTGGTGTGAAATCCAAGTGATCACCCCAGTGAATTCCTATAGGGAGCTCTGGCACTAGGATGTTCTTTCAGGGCTTTCTGAGTTGTGATGAGAGAACAGAGCCTTTGTATAGCAAGGTGTGTGTGACACTGGCTGTGGCTTTTCTCTGACATGATTTTCAACAATGTGACTTTGCAACTGACACAATTCCAGGGAGAGCTGATACCTGAAGACCATTTTTCTGCATCCTGATCCATCACAGTATCTACCATGCTCTTCTCTAGAATGTCTTCTGCCTCTGAGATTCTGGGCTCAGGAAATATATTCACTCACCTACTGAGATCCTCATAGCTACCTCATGTTGCCCAGGTAATGCTCTGACATTACTTCTTCTAATCAGGGATAACAAATTGGAAAACTTTGGAGTGAATATCATGGGGCACTGAGAAGTGGATCATCTGGGATCTCTGAGTTTCTGGTATTGGGGAAAAATGTAGTAGAAGTCAGAGAAGGATAGAAGGGGAGGAAATCTCAGGCCAGTGAATTGAGGTAAAACCTAGGAATAAAAACTACATCTCCACATTACACTGTTTCTTGCTTTGATCCCCAAGGTGTGTGAGAGGCAAAAAGAATTAGCTTAGGAGATGTCAAATGTTATTGGTAAATTTAACTTTGGGTGTAATTTTAGATTTGTATAGAATTCAGATTTTAGTTTTCATAGTTGCCTGACCAGTTTTCTCTGTTAACATTTTATATTAGTCAATACATTTGCTAGAAATAATGTACAATTATTGAGAAATTAGTCAGTCACATCTGATAGTTCATTCAGATTTCCTTTACTTTTATCTGATGTCCTTTTTCTATTTTAGATGCCAGTCTAATGTTAATTATATTTAGTGCATCTCCCTGTGCTGCTCTTGGCTGTCAGTCTCTCTCATATTTCCCTTTGTTTTCATGATTGACAGTTTTTGAGGAGTAATGAGCAGGTATTTTGCAGGTTGCCTGTTTTCTGGAATTTGTCCAGTGTTTTTCTTTTTTTGAGACAGGGTCTCACTTTGTAGTTCAGGCTGGCTCTGAGTTCACTATGTAGCCTAGGCAAGCTTCAAACTCAGCAATCCTCCTGTCTCTGCCTCCCGAGCGCTAGGATTACAGGCGTGAGCCACCATGCCCAGCACTGTGGTGTGCGTTATTGATTGTTGGTGGGTATGAGTCTCCACGCCCAACATTGTATGTGGTTACTGGGGATTGAACTCAGGACCTTGTACTTGCGAGGCAGGTGCCGGAACCACTGAGCTAACCCTCTGGCCCAATCCAGTGTTTTTCTTGTGATTAGACTGGGCATATGAGTTTGGATGAGGAAGGTTACTGACGATAGGTGGCATGTTCATCATATCATTTTGAGGGTCTATATTATTAACATGATTTGTGTCTGTAGGTGTTGGTCTGGGACTATTGATGAATTCTTGAATACCAGAATGACATTATATTTACCAATATTAAAACTTATGATTAATTATTAATATTAAAACTTAGGATTACCATAAAGTCAATTCCCCTCTTCTTTCCATTTTACACTTTTTTTTTTGAGACAGGATCTTGCTTTGTAGTTCAGACTGGCCCTGAGCTCACTAAGTAGCCCAGGTAAGCCTTGAACTCAGCAATCCTCCTGCCTCTGCTTCCCAAGTGTTGGGATTATAGGCTTGAGCCACCAAACACAGCACCTGTGGTATGAGGTCTGATTGCCAGTGGGCATGGCCACCATGCCTAGTATTATTGTATGTGGTTACCAAGTATTGAACCAGGGATCTTGCGCTTGCAAGGCAGGCGCTGGAACCACTGAGCCAAATCTCTGGCCCCCAATTTCACACTCTTTATAGCAAGTCTGTCCACAATCCAAACTTTGGGAGTGGAGAGTTGTGTACTCCCACTCGGAGTTTCTCCACAAATTAATTATGACTCTTTTGCTCAGGACATTTGTTTTTTCTTCATTAATTCATCCAATCATTTTTATATTGGTGTAGACTCATAAATATTTTACAGTTGGCAAACTTTAGTTTGTTACTTCATTTTATTGCTCAAATGATTCCTATTTGGCCAATGGGGTGCTTGTTCACTTGATTCCTATGCCCTTTTGTCCTTCTTTCCTCAACATGAGTTTTTGGTGTGGAGGTTTTGAATTCTTACTTTTTACCATTTCCATACCAGTACATTTTGGAAGTAAATATCTCCAAAGATATATACATACACATACAAATATATATACATACATATTTATGTATGTGTATGTATGCATACACACACATATATATATTATATATATGTATATATATATATTACAAGTTTGACCATCATTTTGACACTTTAAGGAAGCAGAAGCATCACTAAGACATGAGATTTAGTAAGAGCTTTAAAAACACAAGAAAGCTTGCTCTCAAAGGAGATTATGGGATCATAGAGTCTTGCATTCTTTTCTTTTTTTATGGCTCCAGGAAATAAACAGTTTCCTGTGCCACACACTCCCACCATGATGTTGACGCAGGAGAGTTAAGGCCTAACTCCCCACCTGAAACGCGAGTTCGTGTTCTCTAAAAATCGAAGAATGAATTTTAGGAATGATGGGAGGTTTGAGTAGGAAAATTTTATTGAGAGAGAAAGCTTCTGCCTTAAGAGAGACAGAAGGGGGGCCCGGAAAGTGGGTAACCCCAGGATTGCTTTTTTTAGGGGGATTTTATGGACCAAAATCACGAGGTGGGGTGGGTTTAAAAGTGGGGGCCACCAATGAGATTTTTAAAAAGGTAGATAGGTTATAACAATCAAACAGGAATTTTGACTCTAACTCTTTTCCGGGGAGGTGGGTTAAAGTATCAGCCTTTTACCCCAGGAGGTTGGAGCCTTCTTTAGAATATCTGATGGCTCCTTGTTTGGAATTTCAATGAGCTATTTATCTTATATGGGTGGGGTAGCTTTTCTCCCTGGCAGCAGTAACCTCCAAGTTGGTTTTTTTGGTTTTCTTTTAAGGGCCAGTCCTATCTATCTGCCTACATATGTCTAGCTGGCTTTTCTACCTATAATAAATGTGTTTCTTCACTATAGGCACCTAAGGCAGCAGGACAGATAACTCATCATCTGATATACCAAACATCTTGAGGGCTGGAGATTTAGCTCAGTGGTTCTGGCATCTGTCTAGCAAGCACAAGGTCCCTGGTTCACTCCCCAGTAACTACATACCACAATACTGGGTGTGGTGACTCACACCCACCAGCAATCAATACCACACAATGCAATGTCAGACATGGTGGCTCACACCTGTGACCCCAGCACTCGGGAGGCAGAGACAGGAGGATTGCTGAGTTCGAGGCTTGCCTAGGCTACATAGTGAGCTCAGGGCCAGCCTGAACTCAAAGCAAGACCAAAAAAAAATTTCCTAACATAGGTGAGGAAATGAGTGATTGCTAAAAGGTAAAGATGTCCTAGAGGAAATGATACTACCCCAAAACTACATATTAATGCAACTTTAGAAGAGAATTCACAGCATTAAAGTGTAGCCAACATAGCAAAATCTTGGAAACAACCCAAATACCCATCAACTGGAGACTGGAAAAAGAAAATGTGATTTTTCTATAAAATGGAGTATTACTCTGCCATAAAGAATGATAAGTTTGAGTCATTTCTATTCAAATGGATGTACCTTCAGGACATACTCATAAGTGAAATAAATAGGTCACATATTTGTAAATATCATATCTTTTCTCTGGTAAGAGAAACTGAAGATGAAAATGAGCTCTAGAATATAAGGTAAATACTATGAAATAGAAAATATTTAAAGGGAAATGGGGTATAGAGCTAAGTAACAAGGAGAAAAAATATGATGGTAATAATAAAAGGAAAAAAACTTATGTATGTAGGGGCATGGGGTTGTAGAGCAGATGGGGAAATGGGAAAAATGAGAATTAAATTGTGTCATATACTGGTACAGATTCTCAATATTGTATGTGACCATGATGTGTATATATAATGTACCAATAAAGATTCAAATTTTTTTTTAAAAAGAGTAGCCAATAAAATGTTGGAATTTATTACAAGTGTGCAAAGAAAAGATGCTTGATTCACATCATGTTACAAAATAATGCAAACATTATTTCAAAGTACATTTGATAAGTTTTTACAAAGAAATAATGCACTTATTCTCATTTCTAGTATATTCAGTTGCAATGTACTGAATATTTATTATTATTTTATTTCCTTATAGATTTATAAATGATAGTATAATTACTATGTTTACAGAAAAAAATTCTCAATATTGTGTGTGATCATGATGTATATATATAATGTACCAATAAAGATTCAAATTAAAAAATAGCAAGCGTGTTCATTTGAGAACTTCAGTAAGGCTGGGGAATTGAAGTGGCCAAGAACTGAAATGACAGAATAACTCCTGAGCATGGACTAGGGTGTGTGGCGACAGCCAACCTCAAGCCAATGGGCAAAAGATATTCCAGACAAGGGACAAGAATTATTATGATTACTCACATTGTATGAAAACATCTTGAGTCAATGTAAAGAGTTAAATTCTATGACTCATTCCTAGAATCATGAAAACAGGACCAGCTCTAGGGCATCAATATTCTATAGAAGTACAACAGGAGATTGGGGCTAAGTGTCTGGGGAAAGAAGGTGTTTGTAGCAGAGTTTACAGAGAGTTCTCATCAGATTCTTCTGTCAGGGTGATCCCCTCAGAGCAAGATTGAGATGGCAGAGACTGAGGATTCCAGGTAGCAGTGGAGGAAGGAAGTTGCTTCATAGAACCATGTCCAGATTGTACTGTCTGCTCTTCATTCATGAAAGGTCTTCCAAGTCCTGTATTTTCTTCAGTGCTGGTCTCTTCCTGGAACATCTGTCATAAGTATAGGGGGAGCCTGTGAGTCAGGATTCTAACCTCAACTTCCTTTCTCAGTCCTGATTCCCTTCCCCATTTTACCTGCCACAGAGAAGTGTCCATGTTATGGATGTAAATTAGCCCATTTGGGGCTTCTAAATAATTGTCTAAAATGTGGTTTCCACTTTTCTCACGAGTTCACTTTATTCGCAAAATCTAGAGATTCCCTCCAAGGAACACACCTTCCTCTCCTATTCATTGCCACTCCTACCTGCGTCTCTCATAGACTCTCCAGGCTTCTGTACACACCTTCTGCAGACCTGGTCTAGCTCCTCCTGTAATACCCACTTACTTCTGAGGTGCTGGACACTTCTTTGGTGTAGGGAAGGAGATACTACAAGATGCTAAAGGGTAATTGTCACTTTCTGTAGAATTTCTGTTGATTGTGACATTGTGTGACAGGTAAGCTTATTTTCCTTTCACTCCTGAGTATAGCTTTGGCATCCTTGCCCCTCTCACAACTTACAGTCACCTTCTGCTTCTTTTGGACATAGATGGCAGAGACACCAACCACCAGCAGCAGTATTTTGAAGCTAAGGAGGAGAGTCAGGAAGACTGTAGAAGGAATGGACAGATTCAGTCCTGGAAATAAAAGGAAAAGTGGAACTGTTAGAGGGGATATCCTACAGACTATCAATCACTCCCTCTGAGCTTCCTGAACAAATAAAAGCTCTGAAGCTTTTGAAGTATATCCTATCCTGGCTACTGGCTCACAGAAACCAGGACAAGATTTCACATGTTTACCCACTTCAATTCACTAGGTTGTCCTACTGAAAGATTCAGAGAGTATGTCTTAAAGACACATAGTTCTGGTGTGACACTTGTCATCCTAGTGGGTCTGTGCAACTCTTATATCTATGGTGATTGTGGTACTTAGGCCAAGAGAGTTAGAGAGGGGCAGAAAGTTATCTGGAATGAAGCCTACAGGCATTCGTTACTATTGTCTTTTAGGATGATCCCTGGTTGAAGACAAATGCAGCCTCTCAGGACCATAGGATCAATTTAAATAGAGTTTGCATGAAAATGGAGCATAGCTCCCTGGTGAGAGTTGCAAAACTGCCTGCCCTGCTTAGTATGGGGGCAAGTTAGAGGACCCTGTGTTCTGGGTCTGAGTGAATACTCAGAGAGAGGGAAGCTGACCTACTGAAACAACAGGGTGAAGAAAACTCTGGTGAGTAAAAAGCTTAGATTTCCTGCTTGGGAGAGGCCTTAGTCATTATACAGCAGCCTCTACTTTAGTACAGAAGTCATCTGAGCTCTTCCTGTTTATCACAGAAAGTCACATCTGGGGAAGCAGACATTTAGACTCTGCAAATTTTACAAGGAGCCATTTTTTCTTCATAAATAAACAAGTTTGAAAAATGTTTTTTGTATGTTAGTGAATAGAATAATGCTGTGAGGTCCTAAGGAAGGGTGGGGTCTTCATTTTCTATGGCTGCTGAGGAGTTGGAGACCAACAGATTTCAGTTGAGTGACTTGAGAATTTGAATGGCCACCATGCTCAAGTTCAGTTCTAGAAAGTGGTACACTTTGAATTATGGAAATGCAGACCCCACATCTGTATTTAAAATATCTAAAACAGACCATCACAGCTCTTGCATTCATTCTCTGTAACACCTACTGAGTCTTTTTCTGTGTTTGCATTAGGGCTCAGCAGCTCGTCCTGCAGACTGGCTTCTCTCTTTCTTGTGTGTTCACCTTGATAACTCTCCAGAATGTTCCTTGTCTTCTACGGAGCATTCTTACTGGGAGGCTTGCCTGAAGGAGTGACCCAGCAATTAGACTAAAGTTCAAGTTTGGAACTTGATTACTCATCACCTTGCTGACAGAGACCCAAGCTCTAATGGAAAAAAGCATCTGGGCAGCATGGAATTGCTCTAGAGAGTCAATAATTAAAACTCTCCCTGCAGTGGAGTAGGGTGGTTAACCACAAAGAAGAGAAATTTTGTCATCAGACATTTGAAAATGAGCTGGGAAATTATAAGGCTGTGGCATGAATGACAGAGTCAGAGACATCAACATTTTATGGAATGACAATAAACTACTGAGTGGTTAATTATGAGTTAATGTTAAATGCAAAGGCAAAAGACTTCTTGGTAGCATTCTAAATGCTTATCTCCTATGGCAAAATGGCAGCAAAAGAAGAGCCTGGTGCCCTAGTGTTAGAGCAGCAGAGGTACAGAGAAGTTGGATTCTTAAATTTAATGGCCTTTCATGCTATAAAGGGTGCAGTAATGGGAAATGTGAAATTCTGAGTAAAGAGAGAAAACAAATGGGTTAAAAAACTCAAAGATCTGGGCCAGAGGTCCTGAGTTCGATCCTGGTAACCACATACAATGCTGGGCATGGTGACTAACACCCACCAGCGATCAATACCACATACCACAGTGCTGGACATGGTGGCTCACGCCTGTAATCCCAGCACTCGGGAGGCAGAGACAGGTGGATTGCTGAGTTCAAGTTTTCCCTGGACTACATAGTGCACTCAGGGCCTATAAGCCTGAGCTACAAAGCAAGACCCTGTCTCAAAAAAAAAAACAAAAAAACAAAAAAACCCTCAAAGATCTTCACTGGAATTCTGGGTGCTCAGGATAATTGAGCAAGATAGCTGTGAAAGTAGTCAAGTTTTATGTTGACTTCAATGCAAAAACTGCTTCTACTGCATCATAAAAACCCAGCTGAAAAATTGGGAGTTAGAAATTCCAGTGGGCCCATGTGACATGTGAAGATTTGAAATTCATCATGCCACATTTCTCATGGTCGCAAAATTTAGAGTTGTTTCCTGGTGTGACATGAAAAGCTGTCTACAAGCAAAAACTGAAACTGTCTGGTCAAGAGATTAGAAAGTAAGTGCAAAATACAAAAATAGAATACAAAATACAAAAACAGAAGAAAAAAATGCAAAATCAATGATACAGAAAGTAAAACATGGGAGTTCACCAAAACAAAATTAATTCTTTTAAAATGTTATTAAAATTGAAAATTCCTTAGGAAGTCTGAATAAGAGAAACAAAAACTATGAATTTGCAACATCAAGATTTAATCAGGGCCCATAAAGATAGACTCTATAGACATCAAAGTAATACTATAACAATAAGGTAGTTATGAGCAACACTACGTGCACAAATTTTATACCTTTGTAAGAATCATAAATTCATGAAACAACACAGCATACCACATATATCTTGTATGCATTGAGTAATGTGAATGGCTCTAAATATTGGAAGTAGAATTCATTTTAAAACTTCTAAAATGATTTTTTTTTTTTGAGACAGAGTCTTGCTTTCAGACTGGCCCTAAGTTCACTATGTAGCCCAGACAAACCTCAAACTCAGCAATCTTTCTGACTCTTCCTCCCAAATGCTGGGATGACAGGAGTGAGCCACCATGCCCTGCACTGTGGTATGTGGTACTGATTGCTGGTATTGTATGTGGTTACCGGGGATCAAACCAGGAACCCTGTGCTTGCTAGGCAGGCACCAGAACCACTAAACTAAATCTCGGCCCCTAAAAAGATTTCTTGAGGCCCAGACATTTTCACAGGAAAGTTCTAGTGAACACTTAATGATGAATTAAAACCAATTTTGGGGGACGAGAGATTTAGCTCAGTGGTTCCAGTGCCTGCCTGGCAAACTCAAAATCCTGAGTTTGATCTCCTGTAACCACATACAACAATGTTGGGTGTGGAGACTCATGCCCACCAGCAATCAGCACCATATACCACAAATGCTGGGTGTGGTGGCTCATGCCTGTCATCCCAGCACTCAGAAGGCAGAGGCAGGAGGATTGCTGAGTTTGAGGCTCGCCTCGGCTATATAGTGAGCTCAGGGCCAGCCTGAAGTACAAAGTGAGACCCTCTCTCAAAAAAAAATATATCACAGAAAATAATGGTAAAAGGAATATTCAGATTTTGAATATATATTAAATTTTAGATAATTGGACAAAATCATAGCTAGTTTTATTAACTGTGATAATGGAATTCATTTTGTGGAAAAATATTGGTAATCATTAGATCATCCATTATGGGCTCCATTAGCCCCAGATGTGCACAACTGACCAAGGTTTTCTAGATGATACATGAAGCTTCCATGTTTCATTTATTTTAAAGGAAACTCTCCCATTTCTTATGTTCCCTTTCTACAGGCAGTGACAAGGATAAACAGATGACTTTAAGAAACTACAAAAGATATTAAAATCATACAATTAGAAAGGATAGCAAAGGAAAATTTTAAATGTATAAAACAATAATATAGAAAAATATAAAATCAGTAGTGTTCGGGCTGGAGATTTAATTCAGTGGTTCTGGCATCTGCCTATCAAGCGCAAGGTCCTGAGTTCAGTCCCACATACAGTAACTGTTGTGGTTACTCATGCCCACTAACAATCAGTACCACACCCCACATGCCAGGCATGGTGGTTGATGCTTGTAATCCAAAAAAAAAAAAAAAAAAAAAAAAAAGAAGAGAAGTCTGTGGCATAGGGCATGCTGGATAGAACAAGAACTGTTGCAAACTTTCAGGAGTCAAAAGCAGCTCTAGGTATAAATGAGAGAGAAATAACATGTTTTTGGTCACAAAAAAGGGATCATGAGTCAAATGTAGAACATTTCTTTTTTTTTTTTCTTTTTGAGACAGGGTCTTGCTTTGTAGTTCAGGCTGGCCCTGAGCTCACTATATAGTCCAGGCAAGCCTCGAACTCAGCAATCCTCCTGTCTCTGCCTCCTGAGTGCTGAGATTGCAGGCGTGAGCCACCATGCCTGGCACTGTGGTATGTGGTATTGATTGCTGGTGGGCGTGAGTCTCCATGCCCGGTATTGTATGTGGTTACTGGGGATTGAACTCAGGACCTTACGGTTGTGAGCCAGGCACTGGAACCACTGAGCTAATCCTCCGGCCCTAGAACATTTCTTTTATCAGTCCCAATTTTTCTTATAGGCTGGTGTTAATCTTATCCTCAGGGACCTCAGAGTTGCCATGATTGATTTAGACCAGTGGTAATGAAGCCATAGCCTGTGTACAACAGCAGATTGTTATTATTGAGAGCTCTAAAAGGTTTGTCATCACTGATTTAGATCAATCAAGTGATCTAATGGAAAAGACCCACAATGACATTCATAGTTACAACTTTAGTCCTAATTTTCCTTTCTGTAAACTGTCAACAAGGTAGTTGAATCAAGAAAGAGAACATAGACAAACTGAAATTTGCATGTAGTAAAAGTGCAGTGAGGATGGCGAACATTACCAGTCCACTGTCACAAACCAAGAGACAATGGAAGGCACTGCTGTGACCACTCCAGATCCCCTTGGTGTCCAGTCCAAACATACACTCTGTGTTTGTATGTAGGTCTCTCTGATTTTAATCTAGGAAGTGCCACACTTTGCTGTATGAGGATACAGATATGTGTGGGAAACTTCATGATTAAATGGAGTCTGAGGAAAGATTAAAAGATAGAAGAAGGTGTGGGCTGGAGATTTAGCTCAGTTGTTCCAGTGCCTGCCTCGCAAGCACAAGGTCCTGAGTTCGATCCGGGTAACCACATACAATGCTGGGCGTGGAGACTCACGCCCACTAGCAATCAATACCACATACCACAGTGCTGGGCGTGGTGGCCCATGCCTGTAATCCCAGCACTCGGGAGGCAGAGACAGGAGGATTGCTGAGTTTGAGGCTTGCCTGGGCTACAAAGTGAGCTTAGGGCCAGCTTGAACTACAAAGTGAGACCCTGTGTCAAAATAATAAAAAAAAAAGAAGCTGAAAAGAACTATGAAAATTTCTTTGCACTGTTATGTGAAAAGAGATAGAGAACTAAGACAAGATATCCTCTTCTCTCTCTAACTTATTCTTTACTCTGTTGATAATCCAGATCCATTTAGATATATACCAGATTCCTAACAGGGGGATCCTTGTTCTGTGTGATGGGGAGCAGGGAACTGATTTAAAAGTTCTCCTCACTGTATACAGAGTTGAATAATAAGCATGAATACTACTATTGACATCAAGGTAAGACATAAAATTTGAAAAGAGACAGTGAGCTAGAGTGGAGATGACATCGGAGGTGATATCCTTACCATGCTCCTTCCGGTAAAGAGAGCCTTCTAGGGTAAGGTTTCTACTGATTGCTGGTTGCCCATCATGCTCCACTTCACAGGTGAGCACCAAATCCTCCATATGGGCACATGACTTCACCAGGAGCCAGCTGGTCCTGTCATAAGTTCCATCCTTGTTCTCTGTGAGAGTTGAGCCTGTTTCTTTCTGTGACACATTTCCATTCTCCAACCAAGTCAGCTGCAGGTTTGGGGGATAGAATTTCTTCACAAGGCAGGTGAAGTTCACCTGGTTTCCCACCACTGTGGGATGCTGGGTGACCTCCAAGGTGGGTGGAACTGAAACAGCATGGGCAAAAATATGACCTCAAGAAATCAAAGGACAGCTGAGCTCCTACCAGCAAAGCAAGGTTATCTCATGGAAGAGTGGCAAGCTCACAGCAGTTCTGGCATTGAGTATTTACATCTGAATGAACTCACTAAGTACAGCATCAGGCACACAGGCAATGCTTAAGTACTCTTACTGGTTTTAGGGAATGATGAATGCAATCAAAGAGGTAATACCTGATATGTAGTCAGACTGTAAGAACTGTAGTAAAATAAATGCATCCTTAGATATGCAAGGGCTTTCCTTGTAGTGTGTGCTTCAGGATTACAGTTACTGGGCAGGAGATTTAGCTCAGTGGTTCTAGCACCTGTCTATCAAGTGCCAGGTCCCTGGTTTGATCCCCAATAATGACATACAACAGTACTGGGTGTGGTGACTCACACCTGTAATTCCAGCACTCTGGAGGCAGAGGCAGGAGGATTGCTGAGTTCCAGGTTTGCCTGGGCTACATAGTGAGCTCAAGGCCAGCCTGAACTACAAAGCAAGACCCTGTCTCAAAAAACTATATATATAAAGATTATAGTTATTATTGGTGAAATACATGAAACTTGCAGAAGTGTTGGTCATGTGGCAGGGTCTACATGCATGCTATAGGTGGGCAGAGATATGGATTGAGGATCTAAAGCATACTGGCCTGGAACAAAAGTCAGCAAGGAGGACCAGGATTGGTGGGTGCTGGTGGGCTTAGAGTTGAAGTCAGGGTAATATACCTCGGATGGTGTCCCACAAGTTGACAATCCCACGGAGAGGAGGACTCCCCTGCAAGGTGCTGTGGGCTACTTCACAGATGACCTGAGAGCGAACATCCTTGGGGGTCAGCAACACATTTGCTGTACTGGAAGCACTAAAGGAACCACTTTCACCCATGGGGTCCACATTGGTCTGGAAGTCAGTAAGCTCGTTCCAATTTTTGAACCATTTCAGAGTGATGCTTTTAGGGGAGAAGCCATGGGATTTGCAGGTGAAATTCACTGTTTGTTCAGGTATAGCCCTTCCTCCTGGCCCGGATACCACAGGAAGAGAAGGTTTGGCTGTAAAGAATCATTTATACACAATAAATTCATATGTGATGAAGACCACTGATGATATACACAGGAAACATTGAAGAGAACATTTATAGATATTGCTTCTGTTATTTTTGATACCATTACTAATTTGCAGTTTGCGGTATTAGACTAGGCTCTCATGAATGCTACATATGTTCTGTACCAAAAGCTATATAACCAGTAGTAGTAGACTTCAGTTTTCAAATCTTCCTAATTGGGCTGGGGATTGTACTTATCCTCATGTCTGCTGCCTGGGAGGTGAGCACATATGTACACCTAGGTAGTGAGGAAGAGGAGGAGCAGGTGCAACTCAGGACTGTGGTAAAACTTCTCCCCATACTGAAGGCTCTCCATCAACTCTGGCTCAAGAAATTACTAACCCATGGGGCTGGATATTTAGCTCAGTGATTCAGCCACCTGCCTAGCAAGCACAGGTCCCTGGTTTGATCCGAGTAACCACATACAATGATATGATATTGGGCGTGGTGATTCATGCCCACTAGCAAACAGTACCACACCCCACAATGCTGGGCATGGTGGCTCATGCCTGTAATCCCAGAACTCAGGAGGCAGAGGCAGGAGGATTGCTGAGTTTGAGGCTTGCCCGGGCTACATAGTGAGTTCAGGGCCAGCCTGAACTACCAAGTGAGACCCTGTCTCAAAAAAAAAAAATTACTAACTTATCTTACCCTGTGTCAATTATGCCCTGCTGTATGTGTTAAACATCTTGCCAACCTAGGGAAAGGATTTACAGGGAGAAATCAATGTAGAGGAAATGCCATGAAGGCTTTGGAAACAATCATCTTTAGACCACACAGAGCAAATGCTTCTCTAAAACAATTAACATTTTTTAAATTGAATTTTTTATTGGTACAATTTATATACATCTCAAAATCACATATAACATTGGGGAATTTGTACCAGTATATGACACAAGTTAATTCTCATTTTTACCCATATCCCTACCCACCCACACCTCCTCACCCCCTTTATACATGCTCTTTTATTTTCTTTCTGTATCATGTTTATTCCTTCCCCTCATCACATTCCAACACCAAGTTTCCCATAGAAATATTCCACTCTATAAAAGCTGTTCTACTTTCTAGAGCTCATTTGCATCTACAGGTGTACATGCCAAAGAGAAGATCTGGAAATTGTCTATCTGTGATCTATTGATTTCACTTATTAGTATATCCTCCAGGTGTCTCCATTTGCACCTAAATGGATCGATCTTGTCATTCAACAATTAACATTTTTAAACCACACATTATTCCCATCCAGAGCTTTTTCTTGTAGTACCTATGAATATAGTACACAATATTTTTCTTTCTGTAAATACTCTAGTGGGGTGTAACTTGTGCCAGATCATGATTATATAAAACAAGGATCTTTTTCAGTATTTCAGGCCTTCAGCTCTACTGAGCTCAACTCTACTGAGGTGACTGTGAACCCAAGGTCATTGTTTGCCATCTAAGAAGGCTAATGACCTGAGGACAAGTTATTGGTACAAGTAAAAGAGCCTGAAAATCTAGCAAAGCTTAGAAGGTTGGCTATCACCATCCACAACGTCTTGCTTAGAGGTTGCGAATACAAGGCTTATATGTGGAGTTATGAGGAAGTATATCAGGTAAATGCCAAGATAGTTAAAACTGCTGGATTGTCTGCTTTCAGATGCATGAGTTGCTGTTATGTATACAATATTTGATATTTTGAGTTCTGTAAATGATTAATCTTATGACTCGTATCAACTTCTGGTATATATTCACAATACATAATATTTATATTAATTCTGGAGATTCATACACACATACACACACACACACACACACAATCCTAATCTTTTCCAGTCTTCCCTCTTCCTCTGTACACACTCTCCTTTCTCCTGAAATGGAACTTCTCTTTATATCTTTTACAGGTTCCTTCTCACAACATTGCTGCATACAGCAATTAGTTATTAGGATGTAAAAATATATCCATTCCCCTGACATCAGCTTCCTGGAGAACCAAAAGAAATAAAGAAAAAGCAACTTTCTCCTAGAGAACAGGGGTAACATACTTTCCAAAGAATAATGGAGGAGATAACATTTGCTGCAAAATAATTTTTGATTCACTTAATGTCTTCAGGCACAGGTGTCATTTACACAAAAGTTGGTAGGAAACTAATAATGTATTGTCTTCTAGTTTAAGAAAAATCTCAACTATGAGCAGGTGAAACTAGAGGCTTTACTTCTTTTCTTGGTAATACTGTGCAAACCAAAGGTTGCTAAGTTCTGTCATTAATTACAAAATACTGAGACATAGGCCAACTACAGACAAAATGAGAAGAAAGGGTTATTTGCTGTATCATTTGGTACAAAACCTGTGTCCAAATTGCTCATCACAACAAACCACATCTTATAACAATCTGTAGATACTGAAAATGAGTATTTATATTTGTAAATACTTGCTTTTGGTTTTTTTGTTGTTTTAGTTTTTTGAGACAGGATCTCACTCTGTAGTTCAGGCTGACCCTGAACTCACTCTGTAGCCCAGGCAAGACTCGAACTCTTGGAAGTCCTCTTGTCTCTGCCTCCAATTGCTGGGGTTACAGGCATGAGCCACTATTCCTGTTTTAACTTGCTTGACACTCATCACTCTTACTGTGATGGGACAGTAACGAGGCTATCAGTTAAAGTCACACTGACAAAATATCAGCAGGCCAGATAGCCCTAAAGGGGTGAGAACTGTGCTCAGTTACCATTCATGAAAAGTTTTTGGGCATAGAGACACTTGCCTGAGCCTTCAATGCTTCAGTTCTCCCACCAGCTCCAGGAGGGGAGCTAAGGATGAGCCCCTCCATAGGCAAGTCTTAGAGAAGACTGGTCAAGGAGACACAGGGTAGGAGGAGAGGTAAAGATCTGAGATAATAGGCAGATTCATTTAACACTCACTCTTTTCTTTTGAGTCTTAGTGCTGTCTTCTGTGAAAAGCAATAAAAATGTCATGCTAAGAAGATCAAGGTCAATGCAAAACACAGAGGCAGGTATCTAACAGGATTTTAATGAATAAAATCTACTACTGTAATCATTACTAGATCTGAAAATGCACACTTATTGTTTAGGTAGCCAAGAAGGTACAGCTAAAACAGCACAGAAACACCTGGAAAGTCTCTGTCTTGTTCCTTCAGTGCCAGGGAATACTTGAATGAAGAAATGACCAGAAACCATAAAATCTAATTCTTTCTTTTCCTAACAATCCCCACAGGAATGAGTTTGGCTGAGCAGCTTTCAAATTACAGACAAGATTACAATGTTTTCCCCAGAGCAGGTATTTACAGACAGCAGGAAGCCTGGTGAAGAGGGCGGATAAGTCCTAAATAAAAGTCCTTAGAGAACTATTATTTTTGTTCTTCATTGGTTTCTGAAAGGTTTAAAATGATCACCACACTCAGAACCTGAAATTGTTTGATGATTGAGTGGCCCCCAAATTCAATCCATATAGATAATTCTTGAACAAAATTCTGTTACCTGGGGTGGGGATATAGCTCAGTGGCACTGCACCTGCCTGGTAAGTATGAGGTCCTGAGTTCGATCCCCAGTACTAAAAAAAAATATCTATCACATTACATAGAGAGCTACTCCATTATTTTAGTAGGTACAAATTACTTTTCCAATGGAAATGTCATAACACATTTCAGTCTTCTATAGATACATATTTGAATTGATACCAGCCATGGGGTATTACAACAGAAGATGAAGTTGAACATCTACCATCTCACATAGAAAGGAAATACCCACTAGAAAAGGCCTACTAGTACAAAGGTTGAACGTATATTTAATTCATGTGGATGGCGTCAACTTTCTCTCCTGGATATTGTAGCAGTAAAGTCTCATATTCTTTGGACATGGACAGAGAATGTGACTTCACCTTGGCTTTCCTGCTATCACAAATAAAAACCAAAATTTCCATGTGCAGTGTTCCTGGAAAGCCACAACTAGCTTGCATTCAAATGTGATTCAGTCTACTAATTCCTTGCCGGTATTGTTAGTCTGTGTCGTGCCCTCAGACTAAATGATGCCCTGGATATGAAAGGAGGGAAGTGAGAGAAGAAAGGAGGAAGTAGTGGTCAGTGCCAGGATTCACTGAAACTGGTTATTTTGAGGAACATGAAACCCTGAGAGCATAGGGACATTGTTGTTGATCTAATTCTATACATAAGGGACTGAGGGAGGCCCATGTCATACTCACCACACACTGATACCATGGTGCCTTGTCCAGACTGAAACTCCTTATCTTCAGAGCCTGCTTTCTGAAACTTCACACAGTAGTAGGTGCCAGCATCTACTGGGATGACATTATTAATATGGATGGAGAAGTCCATGTTATTTCTCTTTCTGGTGTCTGAAACTTCTGTTATCCGTGGAAAGTGACCTCCTTTGGAACTATATATTAACTTCCGGTCTTGTCCTTGCCCCCTAAACCACAGGATGGGTCCCAAGGGGAACAGGGAGGATACAGTGCAGTGCAGAGTGGCTGTCTCTCCAGCAGCAACCAACACTGACTTGTCACGCTGGATGATCTGCAGCTCCTTACTTGTGGTCACACCTGAAGTGAAACAGAACAGTTATCATTCATTCTGATGAGTTCTGCATGTTTTGTGAAGCTTATCAACTGGGATTTTCAATGACAGTGCATGCCAGGAGTGGGAGTTGAGCCCAGGACAGTGCATGAATCATCACAATTAACCTTTCTTTGGGTTTGCATCTTGAGTTTTAGTCACCATTTTTAGGCAAGAAAAAGAAATGGAAAGTATGGAAATAGAAATGGAGGTATTATTAAAAAAAAAGCTGTTTGCAAATGATGTGATTCCAAAAGTAGAAAATGTATTATTCCAGGAAAAAACTGTTAGCACATATAAACTCAGAGAAGTTTCAGGGAAGAAAAATCAGAATGCAGAAATGTTTGGCATTTTTTTCTTATTGATAATGAGATTACTGATAAAGAAATCATGAAAATAGTCACATTGACAATAGCCATGAAACAAAAACAATCATCCCCCAAAACTAGCGAAAAATCTAACCAAGAATTTGAAAGACATTCCCAATGAAAACTTTAAAACACTTTTGAAAGAAATTGAAGAAGATACAAAGAAGTGGAAATGTGTTTCATATTAATGAATTGGAATATTTAATTAGCTTAATCAGAATTCTATATTTTTCTTTCATTTCTTTATTTGTTAAATTGAGCTGATTGGTACATTTTACATATTCATTATGATCTCATTCAACATTATAAATTTGTACCTGTATGTAACATATTTTGAATGTTTTTTCTTTCCCTTCCCACCTTACTTCCTCCAACCCCCTATACACATAAGCTTTGTTTCCATTTTTCATTTTACTATCAATTTTTCCCCTCATCTTTATTTTCCCTACCCCTTTTCCTTTTCCCTTTGAATATTTTCTACATATTTCACAATATCTATCATACATTCTGGACCTCATTTATACCTTTAGTTTCTCATGCTAGAGAAACAATAAGATATTTACTGATCTGTGTTTTATGTATTTCATTTATGAATATATTAGCAAGGTACATCCATTTGCGTATAAATGATTCAAATTTATCATCCTTTATGGCTGAGTCATACTCCATTTTATAAAAAACCATATCTTATCCAGTCTCCCATTGATGGGTATTTGGGGTATTTCCACAATTTAGCTATTATAAACTGAGCTGCTATAATTATGGATGCACATATGTTGCTGTGGTATGATTCTTTAATTCTTTCATATATATACCTAGCAGGGAAATACCAGAGTCAAATGGGGACTTCTAATCCTAGCTTTTTGAAGAATCTCCACACTGATTTCCACAGTGTTTGTACCAGTTTATATTCCCACAAACAGTGGAGAACAGTTCACTAGAGAACCCCACCAAGATTTGTTGTTGATCGATTTCATGATAGAAAATTTCTATGCATTTAGATGCCCATTTTTTTATTGGGTCTTTAAATTTGGAGAAGCTGATTTTTTGAAGTTTTTTTATTTATTCTAGATACTAGTCCCTTGTCTGAGAAACAGTTGGTAATTTTTTCCCCATATTGTAGGTAGTCTTTTCAATCTGTTGGTGGTTTCTCTTGTGCAGAAGCTTTTTATTAAGATGAGATCACAGTTGTTAATTCTCTCTGCTAGTTCCAATGCTGCCTAGTCTACTGGTTTTTTCTCTGCTCTATGTTGTTTCATAAGCATCAGTGGAAGTGAAGGATTTAAAGTATAGTTGCTACTAGGATCAAGCACGAAGATTTCCCTGAGTGTGGCAATCCAGCCCATGTCAGGAACTAAGTAGAACAGTACTCACTGCAGTTTCTACTTCTCTTTCTGACAGAGTTACAGAGAACTTCCTTCATAGGCAGCACCATGAATGGTGGTTTGGCCTAGAAACAACATTACAGCTACTCCTTTTAGAAAAGGCTTTGAGAGCTCTGAGCGTTTGCTAAAGAAGAACTTGATGTTAGGAGACAAACTGACATTTTACAAAACTTCAGACATTTAAAGTACAGTTTTCTCATTAGCCATTTCTCTGTTCCATGCTGCTCCATACAAGCAAATGGAAGTGAATGACATAAAATGCAGTTGTAGGAGTAAACAACTAAAACTCCCTGACTGTGACAATCAAGTTTATTTTAGGCACTGAGTAGAGCACTCCCTGTAGTGTCTGCCTCTCTTCCAGAAAGAAAAAAAATCACAGAGAACTATTCTCAGAGGCTTTCACCGTGAAAGGCAGTTTGATATATAAATTGCATCTCTTTCCCAGAACAAACTTGGAAAGCTTGGAAACAAGGAACTTGATGTTAGAAACCAAAATATCTTTTTTTTTTTTTTGAGACAGGGTTTTGCTTGGTAGTTCAGGCTGGCCCTGAGCTCCCTATGTAGCCCAGAAATATCCCTAACTCAGCAATTCTGCCTCTGCCTCCCTAGTGCTGGGATTACAGGCATGAGTTAGGATGCCTGGCATTAGCAGTAAACAAAATATCTTGATAGAAAGTTTCTTCAAAGTTCTGCCCACCACCCAGATACAGGGGGCATCATATCAGCCAGTGAGGAAGTGCACCCCCACCTTGTAGGGGTGGTTATACTGAAAAGAGATTAAGCTCCATGTGGCAAAAGCACGGGGGGGGGGCATAAAACCATTGCTAAGAGCTAGAATAGTCTGCTCTGACAAGAGCACCAGCTGCTGAACAGTGACACGTGGGCTGCTCCACTGCTTCCCTGCTTCCTGTCCACTATAATGAAAAAGTACTCATTTTGAGAATGAAGAAAATCTGTGGACTACAGCCATTAGTGAGTGTGTGGATGCCAGTGCTTCTGACTATGAATCCAGTTCAGGAGAAGGGTGGCTTGTATATACAGTGGAACCTTGCAGAATTCCAGCCTTCAGATCAAGGAGCTCAACTCAGGCATTATAGACAAAATCCACCTTGAGCTCAGTGGACTATGTCTGTTTTTCTGAGACTATAAACTCTAATCTATGTGGTGCTGCCCACATTGTCTACAGGTGACACCAGGTTCTTCCTTGAAGGGCCCTTTAGGTATTGTTTTTGGTCTTTCTTTCTTTCTTTCTTTCTTTCTTTCTTTCTTTCTTTCTTTCTTTCTTTCTTTCTTTCTTTCTTTCTTTCTTTCTTTCTTTCTTTCTTTCTCTTCTATTTTCTGCCCTTTCTTTTATTTTTCATTTCTCTACTTTTTTCTTTCTGAGTGTGTCCTATTTTGGATTTCTTCTTCTCTCAACTGTTTTTATTTTAATAAAAGAGTGAAAAAACTTTCCTATTAAGCTGTTGCTGCAAGGTGCCCCTATTCATGCTTTTGTTCATTCATCATCTCCTTTCCTCCTGTCAGGACCATTTTTCTGAAGTTCATGTGTCTTAGTCTTCTCTACTCTCTCTTCCTTCTATACTATTATTGAAGAGTGAATTCAGCTTCTATTTGCCACAGTTATTCTCTTCTGTTTTTTATTTGTCTTTTCTGTCTCTTTTGTACTCCAGCTTCTATCATTTTACCAGGGGTTATGTGATCTTTATATGTCCTCTATCCCTATTTCTAATCTCTACCTTTCTTTCTATCTCTCCAGCCTCCCAACTACCTCTGAACTTTATTCCCAAGAATAATGTTACTATATAGAAGAGCTTGCATACTGTAAATATATTTCTGGTTACTTCCAAATTTCAGCATATGATCAGAGATGTAGGTCATGAGGTTAAAGATCAGAATAGTGGCTGCCACAGTTAACAATTTCCTGGGCTGTGTTAGATACTGTTGATGGTATTGATTGTAGTACTTTGACCAAGGAGATGTCATGGTTCTTTTAAAACATTTTTGGGGCAGAGTTTAACTCAGTGGTTGCAGCACCTGCCTAGCAAGTGCAAGACCCCAGTTCAGTCTCTGGTAAACACATACCACAATTTCAGGTATGGTGAGTTCAGGGCCAGACTGAACTACAGAGCAAGACCTTGTCTAGAAAAAAGAAAAGAAAAGAAAAGAACAACAAAAAATAAGAGAAAAGAAATTTTCTCTTTTCATGGTGTGACAGAATTGAGATAGTTTAAGGGCCATTTCCAATCCAAGGAGGACAACTCAGGAAGTACCCATCTCCTAAGGATTCTAAATATTAGAAAGAAAGATATTTTCAATAAGCATTGTCTGCACAGCAAACAAGGGATTAAACCAAAAATATTAGCAAAATAATATATAGATATGAGAAAATCCAGATTCCCAGATCACCATCAAAGGGGAATCTAGGGAACAATGAGATGAAACAACCCAAAACTCAATGACCAAGCCTCTCTGAGCTGGTAACAAAAGAGGATATAGTAAAAAGGCAATCAAATAATTTCTTAGATAACAACAGAGATAGTGTCCATAGTGTAAGATAATACTAATAACACTAAATAAAGAGATCAGGAACATGATGGAATCTCAGTCTATGAAAGCAATGAATCTGTTAAATAGCTTCAAACATATTTCCAGGAGGATAAAAACTCCAATAAAGGTTTGTAGAGTTAAAGGAACTAAATGTAAAGTCAGAATATCAGACATAGAAGACAAGATTTTATTGGTGATCATAAAAGGATGATTTCTTTAAAATATCAGGGGACGAGCATGAGGAGGAGCCCCAGAGACTTTATCTAGTTTTCTGTGCACACAGAGTAAGTATAGTGGCTGAGTTGGAGGCCTGTGGGGTGTGAACCTGTCTCAACAGCTACACAATGCTTGGGCCCTGACCTCTTGCAGGACCATCACATGAGGAGGAGCCTTAGAGATGCTATTCAGGTGTCTGCACTAAGTGTGGTAGCTGAGCTGGGAGGCCTAAAAGGCTTGAATCTTCCCTGACTGCTGAACAGGGTTGGGGTCCTGGCGTATCCTGGGACCATCACATGAAGAGAAACCCCAGAGACCCTGTCTAGTTATCTGAAAAGATATAGTAAGCACAGCAGTTATTCAAGAACTTAGGCAGAGACCTTCTGTGCATGATTATGCCTGGACATCTGCACAGTTTTTGAGCCTTGAACACTCATGGGACCATCATGTAAGGGGGAACCCCTGAGTAGGTGTCTAGGTCTGGTGTGCAGTGAAGAAGTACTGTAGCTGTGCTGTGATTTACAAAGAGGCCAAAGGACTGGTTTATATTAGGAAGATGACTCAGGGAGTAGCCATTCTAAAGGGTTCTAAATATTAGCAAGTAAGATATTTGCAATAAGAAGTTCAGACTAAAATCACAATGTATTTGAAACTTAAACTTTAAAAAAGAAACAATAAACCTGCTGCAAAACAGGTCAGGTAAAACTCTTGAAGACATTGGCTTAGGCAGAGACTTTATGAACAAAACCCTATAGCACAAGAATTAGCAGAAAGAACGAACAAATGGGATCTCATCTGACTAAAAAGCTTCTGCGCAGCAAAAGAAACCACTGGCACCACTAAAAGATAACCAACAACATGGGAAAAATATATTTACTAGCTGTTTGTCAGACAAAGAGCTACTATCTAGTATATATAAAGAACTTAAACAAATCAGTCCCCCCCCCCCAAGTTTAAAGACCCAATTCAAAAATGGGCATCTCAAATGAACAGACACTTCTCAGAGGTAGAAGTCAAGGTAGCTAAGAAGCATATGAAGAAATGTTTAACTCCACTGGTCATTTGAGAAATTCAGATGAAAACAACACTGAGATTTCATCTCACTCCACAAAGAATGGCTGCTATTGCAAGATCAACCATCAATAAATGCTGGCAAGGCTGCAGGGAGAAAGGAACACTTGTCCACTGATGATGGGATTATGGACTTGTACAACCATTGTGGAGATCAGTGTGGAGATTCCTCAGAAAACTAGGATTAGAGGTCCCATTTGACCCTGCTATTCCCCTGTTAAGAATATACTCAAAGGAATTAAAAGCTTTATATTGTAAAGACATATGTACACCCATGTTCATAGCAGCTCAGTTTGTGATAGCCCAGTCTTGGAAACAACCCAGATGCCCATCAACTGGAGACTAGATAAAGAAGATGTGGTTTGTTTGTTTGTTTATTACTCTGCCATAAAGAATGACAAATTTCATTCACTTATGTGCAAAGAGATACACCTTGAGAACACACTAATAAGTGAGATGAATAGATCATAGATATGTAAATACCATATCTTTTCTCTGGTGTGAGAACCTGTAGATGTAAATGAGTTCTAGAATGCATGATAAATTTTATAAAACAGGAAATACTCAAAGGGAATATGGTAGGGGAACTTAATGAGGGGAAAGAATAAATATGATTTGGAAAGAAAAAGAAATAGCAAGGGGTGGGGGGTTGTGGGTGGTAGAGATGTAGGTAAAAATGAGAATTAACTTGTTTCATATGCTGGTACAAATAAACCAATGTTGAGTGTGATTATGAGCTGTATATAAAATGTACCAATAAAGAATTCAATTAAAAAAAGAAGTTTAAAGATATCAACCCAGGAATTAAACCAAAGTCATCAACAACAACAGCAAAATAAAAATGGCAAAACACCTAAATAAGACCCAAACCAGAATTCCAGATCTCCAAAGGGAAGGTGAGGGACCAATGAAATGGACCAACTTGAAACAGTCATCTGAAATACCTGAATTGGCAACAAAAGAGGACTATGAAAATATTAAATAAGAAATAATCTTGCAGATAACAGTAAAGATAGTGATGATGGTGAAAGACACATATTAAAAAAATAATAGAGGATCTCAGGAGCATAATAGAATCCCAGTATAGAAAACAAATGGAATCCAATAAACAGATTCAAATAGAAATTTAAGAGATTAAGAACTGCACTGAGGATGTGGAGATTTAGCTCAGTGGTTCCAGCGCCTGCATAGCAGAGTCCTTGGTTTGATCCCTGGTAACCAGATACAACAATACCAGGTGTGATGGCTTATTCCCACCAACAATCAGTACTACATACCACAAATGCTGGGTTTGGTGCTTAAACCTGTAATCCCAGCACTCGGGAGGCAGAGGCAGAAAGACTGCTGAGTTGGAGGCTTGCCTGAGCTACAAAAAAAAAAAAAAAAAAAAAAAAAAAA
>PVIC010025499.1:0-25251 GCA_004025085.1 Thryonomys swinderianus
CCGTTGCGTTAAAAGCCATGTGAATCGCAACTTGGAAAAACGCTCAGGACAAGACAGAGTTTTAAAGCTTCCAATTTCAACAACAAAAGTGGCAACCACCAAAATGGTTTAAAATAAGAAGATAGAGAAAGAAGCAAAGCCACAGCCCACAAATAGCACTAACTCAACCTCATAGCTCAATAGAAACAAAACACAGGCCTTCCAGACCAAAATAAAAAGGTAACAAGGTCGTAAGGGTTAGAAGAAAAACATGGGCTTCTTTTTGTCCCAATATCCAGAGTACAGAACCCTTTAAACCTAACACCAAATCCAGAAACCATAAAAAAGAGCCTAATTCATTCTACCTTATCTAAACCAAATGTTTGCATAAAACATAAACACCATAAGCAAAATCAAAAGACAAGTAGCAAACACCCTCAATGATTCATTTACTGTAAACGTATAGTGCTTCTATAAATAATACTCCCAACACACACTTACACAAAGGGAAGACACAAGGAAAAGAAATACCAAAAGCTCAAAAACTTGCAAGATGGTCGAATCCTCATACTAAGAGAAGCACATGTCAGAAAAATAGCCTAGTTTAACTTTCCACATATCAAACAATAAACACTAACAAGTCTGATGATTTCCTGGGCAATGAGGATATGGAGACAGGAGGACTATACGGATGACTGGTGAAAGTGTAAACTGTAAAAAGTAGGAATCTGTATAGAATGCTGTACAACATGTATAAAAATAAAAGTTCAGACTACATTGGTCCTCCTGCTTCTAAGGACTTCTTGCACATGTGAAAATGTTTATGCATGCCAAGATTTCATTACAGACATACATAAATAAATGTATGTCTACATATACATACATGCATAGTGTATATAAGTATACATGTTATACGCATTAGCAGAGATTATATACAATTGCAAAGACCAGAAACAACCCTAATACCTCCTTAGTAGATGACAAGCTACATAAAATACAGCCCAGAAAATGGAATACTATGCAGGCATAAAAGAACGAGGGATTCTTTATATAGTGGTATCCATGCCTCTCTGTCAGAAGTGAGAAAAGCCAAGAATAATGTATATAGAATGCTGCTATTTGAAAAAGAAAACAATAAATGAAAATAAAATATTTTGGGAAGTGCACTTAAGAAACTGGTAACTAACCACAGTTGTTTTTGAAGAAGAAAATGAATGCAGAGAGGGTGAGCCTCATTCCTTCCAGCCAGTGTACTCGGAAGCATGTACACGCACTACCTATGATGGTACATGTTTAAAACTGGATGTGCATAAAGACACTGGTGTGTTCCATACGCCACACAAATCAACTAATGGCTCTCTGTCTAGTATTAGGAAAAGACTATAAGAACTTTTAATGAATCCCCAGAAATATCAAACATTGACAGTGCTTCTGGGAACTTGCAAAATGCTTACGAAGTGGTACAGATTCATGGGAGATTCTGTTAAGTGAACACTTTGATTGAAAAGTGTAAAAATGCATATCTGTGTATGGCATTTCAAAGGTGAAAACTAGTTATTAGGCTAGGATAATAGAATTGTGGGCTACTTTTAAAAAATATTATCATTGCAATGATAGTAATTATATTTAGTCTTAATTAAATTGTACTGAAGTCACTTTAAATAACTGCAGGAAAAGGATACAAATTACTTCCCGGCATGTTAAACAACTTTCAGGATAAAGGTCAGAAATCTTTGCAAACACATGAGACTAGAAGAAAAATCAGGAGACAGAAGATGAAAAACAATGTAAACTTCAAATGTAGAAAAAAATGGGCCTTGGAGGTTAGCTGGCATTGATTGCCGGCAAAATCCTAGAGATTATGCAAGAAGCATGAGCAAGGACTCACTCTGCATGCTACAGAATAACCTAGGAGAACTAATAAGAGAACACATGTGGATCTGTGGCGTTACTTTTCCACCTTTTAAAAAGTGAAAATCTCCGAAGCGTGTGAGACAGTTCACCCGAGAACGGCAGTGGCGGGTGGGAAGCCAGGGGAGTTGGACTCCAGACCCGCCTGTCCCAGACCCTCAAAGCCTGCCTTCTGCCATGTGCCCGGCTCCTCGGGGAGACACGGGCAGCACCTTGCCCAGAGCGGGAAGGGACGAGCCACGAGGAAGCCGGGCATTCGGGTCCCCGTGGAACACCTGGCCCATGTGAACGTCGTGGTGCCTCCTAGCGGGGAGACGACCCTGTGTGAGGACTGACACTGGGTGACTGCCCCTAATCAAAGGGAAAAAACGCGTGATAAGACGTTTTGAAAACTCTACAAGGGTGCACGAAAGAGAAGCGTTTTATTGCTACTGTTGCTGTCTTTCGTGAAGGCATTGTAGGTGTCACCATGCAAGTTCTTACACAGGTAACAAAATCAAGGGTCAAGCCCCCCCAAAAAGAAGAAAAAGAAAAGAGAAAAGATCCCCACAAGAGAGACTTACTTCCTGAGACTATTAAGGTGAACCCCAGTGGAGCAGCGTGCTACACGCACGGAGGCAGAGCGGTCCCTGCTCAAGGGAAGCCCGCGGCAGCATCGAGGTAGGCCTGCGGGCCTTGATCTCAAGATTGCCAGAGGGACGGCGCGTCTACAAAAAGCCCCCCAGCACCAACTGAGGTTCTGTCAAGGGAGGCGCAGTGTCCGTCTGTCCGTCCGCTCCTCTCTGTGGGGGACTCTGCAGGGCCTGCTGGCTCGTGTTACGAAGCTGTGCTTCGGGGACAGGTGCGGCCCAGCGATCAGCATGGCTGATCTCACCATGTACTGAACGGCTGAAGTGTGGACATTTTCAGCCAAGAAGGACTGAAACACATTTTAAGAAGAAAAATAAAAATCATTCGGAGGAGCGAGCCGCACAAACAGGTGTGAGTTAAGCTGAGCTTTACTGACCAAAGACACACAACGCTACACGGCAGTGCGAGCGGGTTCGAGCACACCCTCTCCACGCAAGGGCAGGCCCAGGGAGGGCCAGAGGAGCTTGGCATCCACAGGCACGGCAACAGCGGGCAGCAGCGCACTTGGCACCACGTCTTCCATCTCCCATGCCTATCTGGCACCTAGACACAGACAAGGGCATTGTGCTGCGTCCTGTCCCCTGGCTGGAAGAGTTCTGCCAATTGATAAGGGCACTGCCCACAGCTCATTTGCATGGAACAGTATCATGGTACCGAATGGGAAGAGGGACACAGGGAAACTGTTCTAACCCTCAGCTTTCATCCGGTGACAGAGGTAAAAAAACCTTCCACTACTTCCGCTTCTCCTGGTCAACAAGGCCGCAAGGCGCCTGAGACCCGGAACTCCGCGGGCGTCCCAGAACTCTCACCGCGTGCCTGGACACAGTGTCCCTCGCGTACCACCAGCAGCACCAGATGTCTACCCTGCTGCCAGCATGGTGCTTGAAAAGCTCTTTGACGCCTTAGCTCTGTATTTGTGGAAATGAGTACGGCCCTTGCAGCCTTGAGGAGGAAGAGCCCCTCCAGGGCTGCTCTCGGCCCGCGCCCCCAGGCAGCCCCACCCGGCCAAGGGCCCCGAAGCACCACACGCGCCTGGGGGCTGATTTTGAAGCTTTCCAATACAGTCTTCTTTCAAGGACTATTTTTGGTCTCTCTTCCCACAATGCCCAGCAGAGTCTGAGGAGTTGTTCCCGGCCCCCCAGGGAGGGTAACTCTCTTTCCCACCTCCTCATTCTCAAATAGCTCCTCCTGTGACCCTAGGACAAAGCACTCTCTACAGCTCCTCTGATCCTTTTTTCTCTCTGTGCTCTGGAGCGGCACTTAAAATACTTGAGAATGTTGCCAAACCCTGAGTCTGACAGATTCACATGGCGACTTAGTCATTGTTCTGAATTTTTGTATGCTGCTGAGCAAAAAAGAAATATTCATGCCCTCTATAAATGGGGTCAGTTACAGAAAAGGCTTCAGAAAGCACAGGCCAGGGGGCAAGGGGTCAAGGAGACCCGGGCTGGAAGGATGGCTCCCCTCGCCCGGCGGAGAAGGTGGGACCGCCCAGCGAGGCGGGCCCCGCAGGACACAGCACTTCTGGCCAGGTTGGTACAAGACTAAGACAATGATTGTGATGATGTAAGAGTTTCGTGTTACACACCCGTGAGCTACAACTGTTTACTTAACACGTGCGGGGGAGGGGCGGCGCCCACGGACCCGGAGACGCTGTCCACGCCACTCTTACACCCAGACAAAGCGTTCAGCACTGCCCTGAGCTGCTCAGCAGCTGGGGGCGGAAGGGCTACATTTCCCTCTGCCTGATTTAAAATTACAGAGGGGTCAGAAAAACCACAGAAACCGGCGCACAAATAATTTGACCATCTGGCACACCAGCCTGCTATGGAAGGAAATCAGAACATGGCAGACACCAGGGCAGCGGCTTCGCATCGCTGCCTGTCCGTTCGGAGGCCCAGGGCGCCTCTCCCCAGCGCTCCCTGTCGCAGCACACGGCGCGGGAGCCCTCCCTGCAAAGGCAGCCTGCCGGGCTCCTGGGCCAGCAGGTGCCCGGTCTCGGCCTCGGCCCGCAGCAGTCGCGGGGCAGGGACAGCCGCGGCACCCCTCCTGTACCCCAGCGTGTTTACCGAAGTCCTGGGAAGCACCAGAGGGGACACACAGCGGCAAAGTCAGAAGTCAGGCGTCTGGGGACAGGACTAAACACTGTGGGGGGAGGGGCGGAAGGGAATTATCAAAAGCTCTTTGCCCTCTGGCTGGAACTGCGAGGCTTTAGTGGGCCCTAGTCCCGCCCAGACCCCGTGGGGACGGCTGAGGTCTGTCAGGAAGAGGAATGTGTGAGAGCGGGACGCTGGTTTTCACGGAGAGCCATTTCTTTGTGGGAGACGTGGGGAGAGCTAACCCGTGAGGACACAGCCAGGATCGCGCTCCGGCCAGCAGACCTTGAATGAGGCGAGGAGAGGGCAGAGCCTTACCTGCTGGGCCAGCCCTGCCTGCGGGGCCTGGGGCGACCCTGGTGGACTGGGGGAGGGCACCCCTCCGAGCACTGGGCTGGTGGGGACAGCCAAGGTGCCCCTCGGGGGCAGGATGCGGCTTCACAGCCCAGGGGAACTACCGGACTGCGATGGGAGGGGATGGGGTCCAGGAAGGGTGGGACGCACGTACCGGGGGACTTCGGGTCCCCTCGGGTGCGGGCCGCAGGGAGCGTGGAGATGGCAGAGGGGAACAGGGCTCCCGGGACGGACGGGGTGCGGGGCGCTCGCTGCCCTCACCTTGGTGACCACGTTCTGGACGAGGCCGGTGCGGATGCCGTAGTCCCACTCGCGGCAGTCGCAGTCGGAGGCGTTGTCCCCCTTGTCCGGAGGGGACGGGAGGGGCGGCGTGTCGGCCCCGTCCACGCCGCTGCCGTTGCTTCGGTTGCCCGCGGCACCCCAGGCGGCAGTGGGGAAGAGGGTGGTCGGGGGGCTGGTCCAGTTACCCAGGTCGTCCCACCGGCCGGTCACGGCGGCCCCCGCCAGCTCGGAGCCCTGGCCGGCCCCGCGGCACCAGAAGTTGGGCTGGTCCAGAAGGAAGGAGTCCGAGAACTGGCTGAAGCCGATGAGCAGCGCCGGGATCCAGGTGAGCAGCACGAGGGTCCGCTGGTAGCCCCCGCCCAGACCCCCGAGGAAGGGCAGCACCGACCCGTCGTAGTCCAGCAACAGGAGGCTCGGGACGGCCGCGGGCGCGCAGCAGCCGGAGTGCGCGCCGCCCCCGCCGGGAGGCAGCGGGGGCAGCGGCTGGATCTCCGCGCGCCCCCCGAGGGGAGCCGAGGCGGCCGCGTCCCCGGGCGGCAGCGAGCCGTTCTCCTCGGCCGCGGGCGGCTGCCGCCCGGGCCCGCCGCCCGTCGCCTCGCGCCGCCGCTCGATGGCCATGGCCCGCGGCGCGCAGGGCGCACGGAGTGCGGCCCGACTCGCAGCCTCGCCGCCCGCGCCGCAGTCAGGCCGCCCCCATGGCACCGCGGGGCCCGCGCCGGGCGCCGGGCACAGGCCGGCCGGGCCTCAGCCGCCGCCGCTCATGGGCTCCGCAGCCCGCCCCCGGGCCGAGCCCGCTGCTCCCCGCCGCCGCGCGCCGGGACGAGGAGGAGGAGGAGCCGGCGCCGCGCCACCGCGTCCTCGCCGGTGGCCCTGCAGATGGCAGCGCGGCCCCGGCGCCGGGATGTCACCGCCGGACTTCGGGCGCCTCCCGGAAGCCGCGATCCCGGGACTCAGCCGCGGAGCCGCCGCGCTCTCCGGCTCGCGAGCAGCCGACCTCCTCCTCCCGCTGCTCCCTGGCCTCCGCCTTCTCCGCTCCGGCCTCCTCCGCCTCCTCCCCGCGCCGGCCCGCCCTCTCCCCCCGCCGAGGTGGAGGTAACCGCGGCACCTGCTGCGCCCCGCTCCTGAGCGCGAGCGCCCCCTCCAGCCCGGACGCGCTCGGCCGCCGCCGCCGCCCCGGACCCGCGGGAGGGGGCGGGGAGACGGGACACCCGGGCCGCACGATCCCGCCTGGGTCCCCGCGCGCGCCGGGAGCGCGCAGACCTGGTCGCCTGGGGCTCAGCTCCCACGCCCGCAGTAGCTCCGTGATCTCCGTTCGCCCCGGAGGTGCCAGGACGCTCCGCTCTGGGCGCCCCTTTCCCAGTCCCAAGTGGCAAGCCCTAGGCCTTCCCACACGGCCCTTTCCACGCTCAGGTTTAATCTCATGTCCAGGAGCGGGGGGGAAGGGCAGGGAGGTGCCTTTACCGATTGATTTCAGGTTGCGAGTCTCCTGCAGCGTCCCGTCCCTCGCTGCCGCCCCCAGCACCCACTCTCACATCGCCATGTCCCCCCCCCCCACTCCCGGACGGCTGCTCAGGAGCAGCGCTGGAAGGCGAGATCGCCGCCCCGACCGCCGCCCGGTTCCCTGTGCACCGTTCAGGCGTGGACGGTGACGCCCCCCACCCCCGCCCCCCACCCCAATTCACAGCTGCAGCACTCTGTGCACAGGCGCACAGGGCCACGCTGTCCAAAGACAGGCTGCTCCCTCTCCCCGCTGGGGCGCCAGCCTTGCCCAGCCGGCGCTATATAAATAACTCCGGCCCTGCGGCAAACGCTGCATTAGCATATTTCCTCTCTGGCACCCTGGCCTACACCAGTGAGAATCGCAGCACCTTTCACCCTAGCTTCCCCACGAGTTTAAGATATTTCATATTCTGAGAAGTTTATTAATGGAAGTCTTAAGTGGAGCAATCCATTTCCAGTCTTATTTGGGGCAAAAAAAAAAAAAAAAAAAGTGAAAAATGGTTTTGCTTTCCAAAAAAGAATGCTCCGTAAGCTGCATGGTACTGAATGCGTTCTTTTGCATGTTTTACTGTTTGCTCAGCTACCTGCTTGATAATCTAGTGGGAGAGGTTTTGAACTTGCAGTGAGTTTGATGTTGTGGGCAACACGTGTTTACTGTGGAAAAAAATACACCGGCTGGGCCTGTCCTGGATTCGCCGGCCATGGGCCGGCATGAGGGAGCCTCTCCTGAAGGGCTGGGCCGGGGCAGAAGATAACGGCCTTGAGGGACCGAGCTACGGGAGGCTCCAACGGCTCAGAGACGGGCCTCAAATCCCACTCGAACTTAACATGCTGTCGGGAGCGAGGCTGCGCATGGCTCTGTGGTGATGATTTCTTTTCCAGGTCCATTGCTTTAGCAAATAAATAAATAAATGAATGCTCACTCGAAGACCTCGTACCTGCAGAGCACCAAGGTCTGTGCTCCGTGAATTGTTACCTGTTATTACATGAGGTGCGAAAGAAAGATGTGGTGAACATTTAAATATTTGTTTAAACATTTTATTACAGAGAGACAGTTTGGCACGATGCCCTCTCAAACCGCCCCCCTGTGACTCTGAGCACACTCATCCCCCTCTTGCTGCGTCTTTCGGGGGCAGTTCTGGAAGCCCTCGGTCAGCAGGGTCTGTAGCTGCGCTCTTGTGGCTGCCTTGATGTCCTGAATCTATTCATGTGTTTTTGCTTCAGGGTCATTATGACTTTGGGGAAGACCCGGAAGTCACATGGTGCCAGCTCTGGCGCGTAGGGTGGATGAGGACACACTGTCGTATTTTCATGAGCTGCTTTTCTGTGGGTGACACTGGGCAGCTACATGTACCCTACTTCCCATCACGCTGGGTAAAGACACTATCATACTCTCTACAGACATCGAAACTATCTGCATTTCTCTTTCTACACGTAAATGCAACATTTTACTCATTTCTTCTTCAGTGCTGTCTCTTCCTTAAAGAGGACTTCCCTGTGTTTGATTCTTTCCCTGAATGTCAGGAGGATCCACTCGCCTGTTTATAATCCCGGCAGAACTGGCTCAGCCACCAATGCTTAGAATGGCCCTTCTCAGTAGAACCTCCAGGACTGGCTTTCACATCCTCACCTCGCAGATGCAGGAGGGAGGGTTCGGGGCCAGCCCCGAGGACAGAGTTGTCCCCAGCAGGTTGGAATCCAGGCCTTAGGATTAGATATGCCCGGCTTTCTCCTTCTCCAAATGCGGTGGGGCCACTTACAAAGCCATAGGAAGACATTCAAGAAGAAGCAACATAATGAATATATTCATTTCATTGACTGTAGTAATTATTTCATTGTATACATACATACATACACATATATATGTATATATCTCCAACATCCCGTATATCTGAAATATGCACAGTATAAGTAAATTAAAAGCCTTACAAAAGGGGAATAAATAAGTTCCATTTACCCTTCAGGAAGTTTGTTTGTTAATGTTCCTTTGTGGGTGGGAGAAACCCCGACCCCGAGGAAGAGTTTCGCTTTGAAGCTCACAGTCCTTGTTTGAAACAGGTGACGAAGGCCCTTGAGGGGAAGGTCTGTTCCCAGAATGTGGCCGCGCCCTGGAGCGAGCCCTTCTACCATTCAAGCTGAAGGGAATTTGTGGAGGAAGCTCGGAGCTCGCCATGCTCCTCACTGCCCCGGCGTTGTCATTACGTTGTTGATTAGACAGAGGCTTCCCCGAGTCCCTGTGGGGTCCACATTTCCCCCAAATCTAGTTAAGGAGATTAAAATGCAACTAATTTAGGAAAATGGGCCTTCTGTTTCTCAAACCATGCCCAAGTGACCTCATAATGGGACCTAGAACAGAAGAAGTGAAGGGAAAGGGCCCGACGTCCGTCGGCTCTGGTGAGTGCACTGGTTCCCCGTGAGTGCCAGGAAGGCCCCCAGACCCGTCCTGATTTTCTGCAAGGTGGGTGACCCTTACCTGCTGTTTTCCCATCGGCTTGCTCCCTCCCGCCTCCAGAAGGTGAGCACCGGGGCACAGGCGCTTTGTCCTCAGCTTTACTCCTGGGAGCTCAAACGGTGCCTGGCCCACGTGAGACTCTCAGTACCATTTGTTGAATAAACGACTATGCGCAATTATTACCGCTCAGTGATGCTGTCCAGAGAGGTCATACAGCTGGGTTTACTTGGACTTTAAGTCTCTCAGCAACCTTTGCGTTTTTGTTCAAAGTCAGTGCTGAGACAGTCAGCTTGAAAAATTAAGTCAGATTGACATCTCTCTCTCTCTCTCTCTGTGGTGCTGGGGATTAAATCTATGGAAAAGCATCGACCTACACTCCCAGACTTACAGTTTTTATTTTGAAAGAGGGTCTCACTAAATTGCTGCTTCCCAGGCTGGGCTCCAGCTTGAGACACCCCTGCCTCAGCCGTACACCACCACACAGGCTGACTGTTGTACTTCTTCTTGTGTTCCCTTGTAGCAAGTGGGTTCTGCCCCCTGGGAAGCTCTTGTGGTCAGCTGTTGGTTCGCAGATGCCTGCTTGGAGGCCGAGTCCAGCTCACGGTCTATGAACAGTGTTCTCAGAAAAACAATTGCCAACATTTCAAAATTGACATATCGAATATTTTAAAAAATACATTTGAGGCCTGCCCTGACCTAGCAGAAGCCCAGCGCCTTTGATGCCCACGCTGGCTGGCGGCTCCCTTGGGCTGTGTAAGTGGGCAGGCTCTCTGTACCGTTTGGCCTTCGAAGCCTCTGCACTTGTGATGCTAACTGTATTATATCTCGAGGGCTCTGGGCTCTATAAGGAAGTGGAGTCATTCCCTCTTTTCCTTTGAAAGCTGTTAAACAACCCACCACTGGGTAATATCCCCTAACAGAAAGTAAAGAAGATAAGTGAAAGATATAATGCAGCCTCTAACACACTTGGGTAATTTTATTTCCGTGGTGATAACAAGAGAACAAAGAGAGTTTCTGACTTCTAAAATGGATGGAGACCTAATTTCAAGCATTTCCACAGTTCTGGAAGAGTAAGTCCCAAGCAACTGGTGTCAGGGTTAATTAACTTTAAATATGCAAGGCCCATCATATCAAGTGGATTTCACACTGGATTTACTTGTATATTCGTATTCTTTATATCTGAGGTATAGTTGGGTAGATCACATATTGGAATGTCACGTGTCTTTCTTATGGTAGCTTGATTTCCTCCCTTTGAATAATTATTTGAGGAGTGCCTGTTTTCATTTTGGAAGAGTTATGAAATAGCTTCCCACTCTAGCTGTGTACAGCCCCTGCGCCTCACCTATATCACCTTTAGATTTTTGGAATGTTAACTCTGACTCTTTAATAAGGAACTTGACATTTACAGAACCTATCATAAATGAAAATGAAAAGGCTACTTTCCTTCAGAGGTGGAAGTAATAAAACTGTCACATAATGTACCCTGAGGAAAGCCACGGTGACATCTTGAGAAAAGCTCCCTGCTCGGCCTGTGTGCGCCAGATTCTTCCTTCCAGAACAGGAGGCCACATGCAAGCAAGTCAGTAAGGAACAGAAGCTTCTACACACAAGGCCTCTGCGTGGCAGAGGTGACAGGAAGAGCCTTGTTTTGGTCAAAATCGTCAACTCTCTCATTGAGTGAGAGAGAGAGAGAGAGAGAGAGAGAGAGAGAGAGAGAGGGAGAGGGAGAGGGAGAGGGAGAGGGAGGGAGGGAGAAGGACAGAGGGAGGGAGAAGACGAGGGAGAAAGAGAGAGAGAGAGAACACATGTATCCTGCAAAGGTCAAAATGTAAAAAGTTAATTTCATTTTTAAAATATTCTTCTAACTTTAAAAAGTCTCAGTGACTTTATTCATATATTTATGTCATTTTTGCTATAGAAATGATAAATTTTGGGCTGGAGGGTTAGCTCAGTGATTCCGGCGCCTGCCTTGCAAGCGCGAGGTCCTGAGTTCAATCCCCGGTAACCACATATAATGCTGGGCGTGGAGACTCACGCCCACCAACAATCAACAATGCATACCACAATGCCGAACTGGTGGCTCACGTCTGTCATCCCAGCACTCGGGAGGCAGAGACGGGAGGATTGCTGAGTTCGCGGTGGCTTGCCTGGGCACCATAGTGAGCTCAGGGCCAGCCTGAACTACAAAGCGAGACCCTGTCTCAAAAAGCAAAAAAAAAAAAAAAAAAAAGAATCGATGACATCAATGATCTGTCAGTGGTGGAAAGCTGAATCACAGGGTCACTGAGTAGCCCTTGGGACCTCTTTCAGGGCGGGCGGCATGCGGTGTCTTCCTCGCAGTGAGTACAGTATGGGAAGATTACAGTGGAGAAACACTGCCTCGCACAGGCGACCACGGCCGACATCCCCGGCAAGGAGTCGTGCTGACTAGCGGGGGCCCTCGGCGAGGGGGGTGAGGCCCCCCGTGTGACCAGCAGCACACCAGGCAGAGTCCACAAGGCCTCGACGGTGGCCGACATGCAGAGGGAGGGTTTGAGAAGCGTCGCAGCCAAGAGGAGCACAAGGAGGAGGACCGAAGACATGAGGCACCTGGGTGGGAGGCGGGCACGGGAGGAGGACACGGGCAAGCCGAGGACGCCCGAGGGAAGGAGGACATCACTCACGTGTCGGCATCGGTTCGCTAATTGTGACACACGTGCCCGACCGGTGCGAGACAATGATAAATAAACCGGGCGTGGAGTTCTCTGGGAACCCGGTCCTATTTTCTGTTTGTCTAAAACTGAAGTGATTTAACACCCTTTCAAGCATTACTGTTTCATTTTAGGCTCCAGATCAGTAATTTTACCCTGTGTATCTTCCATCTCGGTGGTGACATTTTTAATCAAGTAAAGATTTAATGATTGAGAAACCAAAATTGATGAGGAAGAAGAGAAACAAGCCATTGAAAAATAAAGTTTTTACAAAAACAAGGCACTGACTGACCTTTAAAAATATTCCGAAAGTTAAACATCAGCAACATGACCGGCGGTGGCCCAGGGCTGTCCGATGAGGCCAGTGCAGTGGGGTGAACCTGGACCCACCTGACGGGGTGACGTCACCCTTGTATCGTGTTCTCATTGCCACGTTCTGTCACGTCTCTTCATCACCTTAGAAGTATGCTGAGGTCTTCCTAAGTGTTAAAGACGTCATGTCATGGTGGTCCATGGCCCAGGCTTGGGCGTGGCCTACGTGCCCATCAACATGATTGGATGAAGAAAATATACTTCCACATAATCGAGTATTCATTCCTCTGCTATGAAGCAGAATAAATGAGTCATTTGTGGCAAAACGGATGCACCTCGAGACCTTAATTTTAAACCAAGTAAATCAGACACCCAAACTTAAATGTCACATAGCTTTTCTTACACGAGAAATCTAAAGTATAAAGAAAGAGCAAAATATAAGATAACAGGAAATATGGGGATAGGTTTTTTGCAGAGGGAAAAGGATGAAGAGTGGCAGGAAGGAGGGAGAAGGGGAGGGAGCGGAAGGGCATGGAAAAGAACGGGGATGCGCTATGGGCACGCACCCAACCTCCCCGAGGAGTAGCATCATCACGTACTGCGCACGGATATGGTAAAACTAAAAATTAAAAACCATCACAAAACAAATGTGTTGAAGTCAAGTTTTCCTTCAGTTTCGCAGAGATGTTTCTCCTGTCTTGTTAACGCCTCAGAGATTCCCTTTCTTCAATGTTGACCTCAGACCTTTGGGACAGCTGCAGGACACGTGTGAGGCCTGCTTTTCGGGTGGATAATGGAGCAGCACAGCCTTCAGGTTAACAGTCTTTGACAGAGTCTCTTTATCAGACAGAAAACACAGGCAACATAAATCTGGGGACATTCCCGTAAAATTCCATTTTCTAGTGTAAGTCCCTAAAGGACAGAGCTCTTGATTTATATTTCCCTGTAGCCCCAGTGCCTGTCACAGGGCCTGGCACTCAATAAATATTTGCTGAATGAATGAACAAAGAAAGAATGGGATGGTGTTTGGGGTTTTCCCCGGGGGGAGAAGAGGGAACAGTATATCCCACGCTGGAGAGCAGCAGGTATGGAAACACAAAGTTGTAATGAGAAATGTGTGTCTGGGAGAGTGTAGGGATCCAGGCACTAGTTGAGTGCTGGGATTTCTGTAGTGTTTGCTGTGACTGGATCGGAAATGTCCCCCAAGGCCCAAGGCTCAGTCCTGGCCAGACAGAGTAGCACATGCCTGTAACCTCAAACCTGGGAGGCTGAGGAGGAAGGATCACAAGTTCAAATCTCACCCGGGTAACCTCGGGAGACCGCCTCAAAATTTTAAAAACCTCAGAGGTTGGGGATGTAGCTCTATGTAATAACCCTGGGTTCAATCCCCAATATGGGGAAGAAGTGGGAAAAGTGTTGGTTTCCCGCTCACAGGATGATGAGGAAGTGGTGTAACCTATGGGGGTGGGGCCTAGTGAGAGAAGGCAAGGCCGAGGGAAGGGTCCTGGGAGGGGTGGTCTTGCCCCCAGCTCCTCTCTCTCTCTTTCTCTGTGTCTCTCTGTGTCTCTCTCTTGTTTCCTGCCCACCAAAACCTGAGCAGCCTCCTCCATACACTCTTGTCACTATGATGCTCTGTCTACCACAAGCCTGAAAGAAGTGGAGCCAGCTAGCCATGGACTGAAGCCTCTGAAACCGTGAGCCAATGTACATCTCCATCTGTTCTCCTAAGTTTTAAATAGAATGACTTTTTAAAGGACATCATGAAAATGCTAGAGAAATAGCACCCTTGAAAGAAAACAAGCCCAACTTTACTGAGGTATAATTCACACACACACACACACACGTTTTAACTGTACACCTTGAAAGCATATACCTACATACACCTAGGTGCGCAGTTACCGTGGTAGATACCTTTGAAACCATAACCCCTGTCAGGAACAAAACATGTCACTCAACCCAAAAACATTCTACTGTGCTCTTTTTCCTTTCTTTTTTATTTTTTGAGACAGGGTCTCGCTTTGTAGTTCAGGCTGGCCCTGAGCTCACTATGTAGCCAGGCAAGCCTGGCACTCAGCAATCTTCCTGCCTCTGCCTCCCGAGTGCTGGGATGACAGGCGTGAGCCACCATGCCCGGCACTGTGGTGTGTGGTACTGATTGATGGTGGGTGTGAGTCACTACGCCCAGCATTGTATGTGGTTACCGGGATCGAACTCAGGACCTTGCGCTTGCGAGGCAGGCGCCAAAACCACTGAGCTAAATCTCCGGCCCCCTTTTTCCTTTCTTTACAGCCACCTTAAGCCAGTTCTGGTCAGCTCTCTCTCAGTACAGGTTAATTTTCCCTGTTCTAGAACTTTGAATCAGTGGAGCTGGGTGGCACCTGCTCTCCTGGGTCTGGCTTCTCTCACTTGGCTTAGAGCTCAGGAGATTTCCCTGTATGGTTTCATCTCTCTGTTACATGAGTGTGCCACAAGTTGTTATCCGGGTTCATCAGTTTCTATTCCTGTGGTAGAAAACCTGACAAAAACAACTTTAAAAAAGAAAGGTCGTTTTGGCTTACATTCTCAGACGTTTCATTCTGACCCCATAGTTTCCAGGTCGTGGTGAGGCAGAAACATCAGAACTGCGGGGAAGTATGGTGGAGGAAGTGCCTGCCTCATGACATCCAGGAAGGACAGAGAGAGGGAGAAGGAAAGAGGGGAAAAGGGGAGAGGGAGAGGGAGGGAGAGCGAATGTCGGGACAGTATCTACCTCCCAGGGCAGTGTGAACCTAGGGCACATGTGCCCCCAGCAGACTCTTTGTAGCACTGAAGGCTCTAGAAGTCTCACCACCGCTCTCTGAGTGGCCACGCGGCCTGGCCACTTACTTCCTCCAGCTAGTACCTACCCCCCCCAAATTTCCCCCCTCCCTGCAATGCCATCCAATTATGAATCCAACTGCGGATTCTTTTACTCATGAGGTCAGAGTCCTCCCAACCCAAACACTTCCCAAAGGCCCTCGTCCCTGCACACCGCTGCGTTGGGGACCAGACCCTCAATACAGGAAGTTTGGGGGAACATTACACAAACCATAACATTCCTCTTTCTCCAATTAATGCATATGCTGGCTCTTTCCAGTTTATGGTGATCACGAATAAAGCTCCAGTGAAACTTCATATCTAACTTTCTACAGATTTCTGTTTGCATTTCTCAGTTTAGTGTCATAAAATAAAACCACAGTCTGAGGGTATTGCTCAGTGGGAGAGCATTTACCTAGCATTCAAGAAGCTCATGGCTCGATCTCAGCACTGCAAACAATAAACAAAGAGTCAGCTCAAACAAACAGCCACCTCCAAAACAACATAACAGTTCAGAACCCCATTAGAGAGGTCGGTGGAGCTTTACAACCCAGACAGGGTATGTGAGCGCCTGCAATGTGCTGGTATCTTCAGATAAACCGGCATGGATGAAGTCCCTTATACCTGGCCGTGTCGTGAGCACCTTCTCTGACCAGCCAACAGGGAGGCACCGGTCTTGCTATGTCCCAGGACCACGATCCTGTCTGGAAACGTTTCCTGTTTCCCAGGAAACGCCTCCTGGGAAATGTGTTGGCCTCTTCTGAGGCTGGTTCTCATGCCCTGGCACTGGACTTTGGCAGAACAAATGGGATTGGTGGGTTTGGTGCAGTAAGTCATACCTCGTTTACTGAAGATGACACCTGTGTGACACCACTCTAAACACGCTGAGCTGGGCTGTACTTGGAAAAGAAACCCACGCTTGAATAAAGCACCGTCTGAGCTGGCACGGGGAGGATGACATTCTTATGAAATTAGAACAATGTCCATGTTCTTTGATGAGTCTGAAATGGGTCAGAATTTAAAGCTGATACTTGCTTAAATAACAAGGAAACTACAGGAAGCTGTCTACATGGTGGATGTGTCACCCCCCACCCCCACCCCGAGAAAACCCAGAGCAGAAAGACTGCTACTTGCATGGCTCGAGACACAGCTGAATCCTGGCCTTTGTCTACTTGTTGGGTTTAATTTCTTTCTTTCTTTGTTTTTTTTTTTTTTTCTGAGACAGGGTCTCGCTTTGCAGTTCAGGCTGGCCCTGAGCTCACTATGGAGCCCAGGCAAGCCTCGAACTCAGAATCCTCCTGCCTCTGCCTCCCGAGTGCTGGGATGACAGGCTTGAGCCACCACGCCCGGCACTGTGGTATGTGGTATTGATGGCTGGTGGGCATGAGTCGCCATGCCCAGCATTGTATGTGGTCACTGGGATCGAACTCAGGACCTTGCGCTTGCGAGGCAGGCGCCGGAACCACTGAGCTAATCCTCTGGCCCTGGGTTTAATTTCTTAACTGGTACCTTCATTCTAAGGTTCCACGTGGTATTTTTCCTATTTCCTGCTGGCAGCTCCAGCAGATGGAGACTACCTTCTCCTCTAAAAGCCCCCACCAGATCCCCGTTTTATGTCTTCCCTCTGACTGCCACTGCCGTGTCAGACACCACTTTTGAACCCGTTATTCTGGCCCCCGAGCGCTGATGCTCTGTGTTAGTTTGTATCTAGAGGTCCCGAAGCCTTCTGCATCATAGGCAGGGCTGTGGGGAGGCATGCACATCGCAGGTGCCACACTCACCCTCGCTGGTGTTTTAGTCCACTGCTGAGCTTGTAGCGCCATATGCTGTTAGGAGGTGCAGCCTGGTCAGAAGAGGGTCCCGGGGATGTACTGTGAAAGGAAGGGTTCATCTCCCCCCAGCTCCTCCTTTTTCTCTGCCTCCTGTCTGCCATGCTCTGAGCAGCTTTTCATCTGTTATGGCCCTTTGTCTTGCTATCTGCCTGGGAGCTGGTGGGCTGTGGATTAGAAACAAAATAGACCTGTCTTCCTGTAAGTTGTGGGTGTTGGGTGTTGTGTTAAGAACTGAAAATGTGACTAAGACACTGTGATTGGCCAGAGTCACATGGCACAAGCTGACCCTGGCCCAGTCTGAACCGTGATGATTAAAAGTGGGGTAGCAGCACATCTTTTAGAGAATCAGATCCAGTGACCTAAAGAGAAAAACGATGTTCATTTCAGGAGTGTCTGCTAGGAATAATATACAGGTCCCCCATATATACGCCACTTACGGTACTTAATCTGGAACAGGAAACATGGCTTTAGCTAGAAACAGTGCCAGAAACAAAACTCCCACTTTTCAGGATAACTTGGCAAATAAATGAGAGGAAGCTACGACCCACAAAGACATCGATGGCTCCTATCACTTCAGCTCTGTCTCTCACTGAGGCAAGAGAGCGCTAATGACCCAGCCTGGGATTCCGCACCGGGCTGAGGAGCTGCGAAGCCCTCCAGGGAGAAGGGTGAAGTGGAGCCCTTTTCCTTCAGGGACCTTTTATTTTATTTTTTATTGGTACATTTTATTGGTACATTATATATACACATCACAATTACACTCCACACTGAGAATTTGCACCAGTATATGACACAACTTAATTCTCATTTTTCCCCTTCCCCTACCCACCCTACCACCCCTACCCCTATATACACAAGTTTTGTTTCCTTTTTTTTTTTTTTTTTTTTGCTTTTTGAGACAGGGTCTCACTTTGTAGTTCAGGCTGGCCCTGAGCTCACTATGGCGCCCAGGCAAGCCGCCGCGAACTCAGCAATCCTCCTGTCTCTGCCTCCCGAGTGCTGGGATGACAGGCGTGAGCCACCACGTCCGGCATTGTGGTATGCGGTGTTGATTGTTGGTGGGCGTGTCTCCACACCCAGCATTATATGTGGTTACTGGGGATCGAACTCAGGACCTTGTGCTTGCGAGGCAGGCGCCGGAACCACTGAGCTAACCCTCCGGCCCTTTGTTTCCTTTTTTTAACCATCATTTTTTCCTCATTATTTACCCCTAAACCCCATTTCCCTTTGAATATTTACTATCTCATAACATCGATCATGCATTCTAGAACACATTTGCAACTTCAGTTTCTCATACCATAGAAAAGATACGATATTTACACATCTGTGACCTCTTGATTTCATTCATGAGTATGTCCTGAAGGTACGTCCATTTGAGTATAAATGATTCAATGCCATCATTCTTTATGACAGAGTAATACTCCGTCTTAACTTCTCTTGTTAGGAGGTCTGGGGCCTAAGGCCAGCTTCACGGTTTCAGTTATATCACCCCCACTGAAGACTTGTTCAGAGCGTTGCTCTGGGGTTCCTGGCTGACGTGCCCAGAGAGCAGGAAGCATCTGGAAGTTTAGTTTTCCATTAATCCGAACCAGGTGAGTGTGGGACAGCAAAGATCCCAGCTCCATTGCCTGTGTTCTGATACACGAAGCCCCATTTCATGGTCTGGTTCTGAGGATCAAAGCCTGAGCCCAGGAGGATGAAAGTTTCAGGGCCGGAGGAAGACTGGCAGACCCGGTGGCGAAATCGGGGTGTCCGCCTCCAGATCTCTTGGTATTTGCATAGCTTTCACTACCTCTGGCTGTGTGACCTTGAATGGGAACAATCATCCATCTGTAAAATGGGAATAATTACCATCCCGCCTACTCCCCATCACACAGGCTGGGTGGGGAACACAGGAGACAGTGCGAACAGGGGATTTTCAACCACCGAACGGTCCCAGGTCAGGACCCTTCATCCAAAATACCTGGAGCCAGAAGTGTTTTAGATACTTGTGCATATGAGGGAATGAGACCCAAGTCTGAACCCAGAATTCATCTAAGTTTTACATTCACTTTATACGCATGGCCTGAAGGCAATGCCACCCTGCTTGGTGGATAAGGTGGAAGCCGGATCCCTGATCTGAGGAATCAGGGACAATCCTGAGATCCTGACTAAGAAGCATTCCCCACCAGGAAGTCTGAAAATAGAGTATTTTAAATAATTTTGAGCATAAAACAAAGCTTAATGGTGTGGAATTTTCTATTTGGGGCCTCATACTTTACATTTGCCACGTTCAAATTTCGGATTTTTCGATGAAGGGTGCTCAGACTGTGTCCACACGGTCATTGTTATGAGATGCCATCAGAAGTGATCGTTTTGTTTCCAGCCACCCAAGCGAGCTCCGCGAAGCTTATCTGGTTCTTCATCACCACCAACTTGGGGTCAGATGCTAATATCAATCAAAGAGAGAAGAGAGGCTGGAGTCCCCTGAGGACGCTTCACTCCATTAGCTCTGCTAAATAATTCCAAAGTGCAGTCTGATAGACACAGCTTGACTTGGCTGCCTGTGGTCAGACTTCCTGGTGGGGAATGCTTCTTAGTCAGGATCTCAGGATTGTCCCTGATTCCTCAGATCAGGGATCCTGCTTCCACCTTATCCACCAAGCTGGGTGGCATCAAGAATAGAAGATCAGGTCTGGGGCAGAGTTCAGTGGTGAGCAACGGGGTTCCTTGCCCAGCACCAAAAAAAAAAAAAGAGATGAGCACAGCTTTTATAGTCTGTCTGCCCGACAGATGCAGCCAGAAGAGAAACTTCTATTCCCTGCCCTTGATTTTGTTCACAGGCAAATTAGTGCCCAAAACTGGCCCCACCTCGTCTGACTTGTTCTTGTTGATGGAAACACATAGCTCTGCATCCGCGACAGGCCAGACACATGACAGTCCTGTCGGTCTTTATTTTACAATACCCGTACCCTCCCATATGCTTTATCTTTTACAAATTCACTTCTAAGCGGTATATAAAAGTATAAAAACTGTGCATGCTGATGTGATTTTCCATACATGCAAATATTGTTTAATGTGTAGAGCAGAGTAAACATATCGATGATCATTATTTCTTTGTGGTAAAAACATTGAAAAATGCTTCTTCTAGTTTGACAAACAGTATTTATCGTCTTTAGCCACCATACTGTGAACCAGCACATCAACACTTGAACCCTTGTCTAAAGATAACTTAGTGCTCACTCGACCTCTCCCTGGTCCAACAGTCTTGGTGACATAGCTACTGTTTCTTGAGTGCCCAGTGCTTTTCCACACTGCCTGCCTCACGTAAAGCACCCTACACAGCCACAGTGGCAGGGCCACCACTCCACTGGCCATGAGGACTCTAAGCTTCCGAGAGGAACGCGCACAGACCACACAGCATCAAGACCAGGACTCAGAACAGAAACTCACATGTCTCCTGGTGATACTCAGGGTTCCCGGCTCCCCCGGAAGCAGAGCTCTGCAGAGCAAGGAATTCCGCCAGCTCTTCCTGGTTGATTGTCCAGATCTAACCGGGCTCATGGCCAGTGGGCTGTCTGGATGCTGTCCCTTTCCTTTCCTTTCCTTTTAGAAGCCTTGTGGGCTCCTTTGACCCACGTATTTGCTTTCAGAACCCACAGCAAGGCTTCCTTCTTCTCTCCCAACACCAGTGATCCTGGCGAAGCCTAAACTACTTTCCTCCAGGAAAATGTTCCTTCCAGCCCCAGGACCAACACATGCTGTACCCTCCCCACAGGCATCTCCGAGCCCACGCCCTGTCCAGAAATTGTCTACCTTGTCAGAGAGATCACATCTGCAATCACTTTTATTCAAACAGCAAAATGGAGCCCTGGACAGGAAAGGATTCTGGTAATCTTGCCTGCTTCCCTCCTGGGCTGGGCTCAGACCTGTCCTGCTCCCAGGCTCTGGGGTGTAACACTCTGCGGACTCCCCTCCGTTTTGGTTGTCAGCTGCTCAGAACATCACACTGCTGGTGACAGAGTTCCGCAGAAGCTCAGGAGAACTATTTCCGTCCCTCCCCTTCACGTGTCCCTTGCCTGGTGTGAGGCCGCCTTGGATGTAGCGTCAGGTCCGCAGTGTTTGGAGGAGCAGGACAGAGAGTTCTGCGGGTCTGGCGTCTGTCCTGCGGTGAGAACCCGGTAAAGGAGAATCCAAACTCTACGACATGGGAATCTATTTCACTTCTGTCTTTTATCCCCCTATTTCTAGTTCATTTTAAAATGATTTCCACAGTGTCCATCCAACAGGACTTTTACATACAGCAACAGATATTTTTAATTTTCTCTGCTCTTCAGCAGAGGCCTGTAGGCGATGAAGACGCTGTTGCTATTGTGCCAGCCTGCCCAGCCCTCTCCCCCGAACGAAAGGACGTCCTTGTCCTTCCCAACATGCTCAGTTTCGAAAACTTGTGGATGCTCTTGGCTCTCAGCAAAGTGACTCAGAGTCGGTTGAAACCAAGGTTAGTGACTGAACCCAGAAACTCCACTTGAGGTTTGAAATGACTCCTGATTACACAGCGAGAGGGAAGTGCTTCTTGGGTTGTTTCTAAAGCGTCTCCGACGGCTGCTGTTTTCCTCAGGACACACGAGAGCGTTCGGGGAGCGACCTCGACCTGCTGGCCGGGCGGTGGGAGAGCGGCCTTCGGCTGCGGCTTCTTTCTCCTCCCTCCCACCCGTAACAGCCCGGCTCCCTGTGTGATCTTTGCCGGGCGCTGATCCCCGTTGCGTTTTCCTAAGGACAGTGACATGTCCCAGGCCCCGGAGGACTCCGTGAAGAATTGAAACCACGCCCTTCTCCTGGGTCCCCTCCGCCAAGGGACACTTTGCTGTCAGCCCCGAGGACCGGCTTCCTAATGGTGACAAGAGAAAAGGGGTAGAAGGCAAGGCACAGCGCCCTCTGCTCCTCTAGGCCGTTTCCGCATTTCTTCGCCCCTGTTTCAAAGGGCCATGGTGACACTGGGGTCCAGCTCCGCCTGACGAGTTCGCCCAGTGTGAAGCCCTGCTGACTCTCCACACGTGCACCTTGGTTCGTGTGGGGTTGTTTTATTTCTTGCTCCCGGGGCTGGAACCCCACACCTGCCACGCAGCGCCTCGCCGTGCAAGTGCGCACAGCGCAGCTGATCTGGAGATCTTGCCCAGGGGCCACTGAGTCCCCTCAGGAAGATGCTCAGCGGCTCCTCTTGCCTGTCTGCTACTCAGCCTGTCTCTCGGTCTCGCCTTCATTGTGGATTCCCATTTGCTGCTGGCGGTGTCTGCCCTGGAATCCAGCACCCCCCCCCAGAAGTTCTCTGTCCTAAAGAGTGTTTTGCATCAAGCCCAAGTGCGAGCTCTCTCTAATTAAGGCCTTTATGTGGCTTTGCAAAGAGCCGTTTGTCCTGGGGCCCCAGGCAGAGGAGGACTGCTCTTGTCGTTGGTTTCACAGCTACTTTAAGGGCCAGCGGTGGTTCGTTAAAGTACGAGGGGAGGAGCCACTTTCCTCAGGACTGAGCTTTCTTGCTGCCTGGATCTTTCCGAAACTAAGAATGGCTCCTTTTCCAGGGAGGAAAGTGCAATTCGAGTGATAGCAAATGACGAAGCCAAATGGAGCCCCTGGTCCTCTCGTGTTCTCTGGAGAAGAAGCTGAGCCCTAGGGAAATGGGAGCCTTTGACCCGCACCAAGGGTCTGTTACAGGCCAGTGCTGGACAAGGTGGTCCCAGCCAACCACCCTCTGTGCTGCGCCCGGATACTGACTTGCGCAGAACACTTCATGACCCGGAAGGGCGCTACTGAGCACGGGTACACAGTGCCCCCCCCCACAGTGATTTATGCTTTTGCTAATCATTTTCCAAACTACATCTTTCAAGAACTAAATAGTGCAAATGCATTAAAGTGGGTTTTCTTGGAGACCCCTCTGAGTTGTTAAGCTCTCTGAAGGCTCAGCCGCGTGTTCTTCATAGTTATTACCAATTCAAGACTCAGCATGCAAGGAGTAGTGGAAATAGATGGTCAATTCTTAAATTAAAAAAATTTTAGGGCCGGAGGGTTAGCTCAGTGGTTCCGGCGCCTACCTCGCAAGCGCAAGGTCCTGAGTTCGATCCCCAGTAACCACATACAATGCTGGGCATGGAGACACACCCACCAGCAATCAACACTGCATACCACAATGCTGGACGTGGTGGCTCACGCCTGTCATCCCAGCACTCGGGAGGCAGGGACAGGAGGATTGCTGAGTTCGCGGCGGCTTGCCTGGGCACCATAGTGAGCTCAGGGCCAGCCTGAACTACAAAGCGAGACCCTGTCTCAAGAGCAAAAAAATAAAATAAAATAAAATAATTTTATTACAGTAAAAGGAACATTACTTTGATTACGTTGACTAATGTCACCCTGGAACACACATACCCCAGTGTCCTTGCCACTTTCTGAAGAGCTCTGGAAACCCGTCCCTGACTGTCTTTGTGAGATGTGATTGGGAAGTGTGGTGAAGGCCCTGGCGGGTGCCACCCAACAGAAAGGCAGCGCCTGAGGACAGGAGGCTGTGCCCTCATCTGCCCTGGAGACTGGGTCTCGCTCCCTCGATTTCTGACTCTTCTACCGCGTCAAATTCACCATCAAAAGTAAACATATCAAGTCGGTTCAGGACATCGACAGAGCTGAAATAGCTGAGTGAGCCGTGGGTGCAAGAGAATTTCCAGGACTGCCTCACAGTGTGGCGAGGGCGATGGGTAACTGTTTAAAGTGGGGAGAAGAAGTTGGGCGGGGGTTAGTGGTCAGGTGTCTTCTAATGTAATACAATTTTAAGAATTTAAAAACATTATTATTTTTTATCAGACTGTATATAGAGAAAAAAGGATTAAGGAAAAAAGGCAAAACCAGCCATTTCACTATTTCAGCTAAATAACTAGTTAATTTAGTTAATCCCCCTTCTGGTGAAAGCAAATTTGACCACTGGAATCACATTTTTCCTTTTGCTGTTGTTGTGTTTTGCAGCACTGGGGATCAAATCCAAGACCTTGTGTTGAAAGCCCAGTGCCAGAACCACTGAGCTAAAGCCCCTGCTCCACTGTTGTTAAGACACACTTTCACTTTGCAGTCCAGGCTGACCTTAAACTCTATATATCCCGGGCTGGCCTTGGCCTTGCAGTGATCTTCCTGCCTCAGCCTCCACCTGTTATCCCTCAGCTGGGATTACAGGTGTGTGCTACCACACCTGGCTTCATTTTTTTTTTACTATTATTTTGATAAGGTTCAATTTTTTGAGTTTGGTTAATTTTAAGGGAATCCCTGTGTGTGTGTGTGGTGATATATATATCACAGGGATTCCCTTAAAAAAATATATATATATATCAGTGCTAGGCAAATACTCTACCACTGAACTACATCCTCAACTCAATGCAATATGTAAATTAAAACTCCAAAATAAAAAATGTTACTCAAATGTTGTTTATCTCCAGATTTTTTTTTTTGCTTTTTGAGACAGCATCTCGCTTTGTAGTTCAGGCTGGCCCTGAGCTCACTATGGTGCCCAGGCAAGCCGCCGCGAACTCAGCAATCCTCTTGTCTCTGCCTCCCGAGTGCTGGGATGACAGGCGTGAGCCACCACTCCCGGCACTGTGGTATGCGGTGTTGATTGTTGGTGGGTGTGAATCTCCACGCCCAGCGTTGTATGTGGTTACCGGGGATCGAACTCAGGACCTGATGCTTACGAGGCAGGTGCCGGAACCACTGAGCTAACCCTCCGGCCCTCTCTCCAGATTTTTAATGACAGGAGTTCCCCCAAAGAAAGGCAGCTGTGCGGAGGCAGGCATCTTCTCTGACAGCTCTGCCCGGTTTGGGTTTTCTATACCTTTTTCAGTTGATCCTTGACTTTAGCACTCAGAGTCTAGCAGAGATAACCTCTGCCTCCCTGGGGTCAGTCATTTCCCAGAGAACTGAGAGCCCGGCACAGACATAGAGATAAACAGCCCAGGCCGCTGTCTGGCCTGCAGCATGACTCAGTGTGAATCCACACTCACAGGCTGGTGACGTTGTGGGTACAGTCAGGGGCCAAGGGGCGGGACGTGTGCCAGCTGGCCTCCTTTCGCTTTCAGACAGTACAGACTAACAAGACCCTAGACTAAGACAGAGCGAGAGCTTGGCCGAGGAATGCGCGGCATGCGATAGCATTTTGTGGTCATTATGGCTGCACGAAAGGGACTGACGGCCCAGTGTCTGCACAGAGGGAGGGAGGAGTCTGCTGCGCATCAAGCGGATGCCTCTGTGGAAGGGAGTGGGTCACCTGGTGGGTGGACACCGGATTTTTTAAGGAAAATGAACCTGGGAAGGTTGGTGGTAGGATCCAGTCTTCTTGATTCCCTTGGGCCCTGCTTATGTTAAATACA
>PVIC010025500.1:0-25237 GCA_004025085.1 Thryonomys swinderianus
TTTTTTTTGAGACAGGATCTTGCTTTGTAGTTCAGGCTGGCCCTGAGCTCACTATGTAGCCCAGGCAAGCCTCGAACTCAGCAATCCTCCTGCCTCTGCCTCCTGAGAGCTGGGATTACAGGCTTGAGCCACCACGCCCGGCAAGTCTCTGGCTTTTAATATGTACTTTGCATCGTTAAAACTTTTCCTGAAGAAGTTTGTCCTTGGTTGGTTGCAGAGTCCTCACTGCATTGTGTAGACTGAGAGAGCCCAGAGTGTGCTGCCTTCCATGGCCGGGAGCTGTGCAAGGTGAACATGAATCGGAACATTCACCCCACGCTTAGCTTCAACTAGGCTTGATGCAGTCATAGGACAAGCACAGCCTTGAGTGACAGCTGCTTCTCCAAGCACAGAGCACCTGCCCACTAGCATGTCCTCCAGCAGTAGCCACAGTGAAAACGCCGTCAGCAGCAGATCACTGCATGGCACAACCAACCTCTCCTGTCCTTGCAGATGGATGGCATCATTGGACCCCAGAAAGGAGGCCTGATTTCTCCCATGCACAGGAGAGTCAGTAGTGAGAGACACTGGGCACTCTACTTTCTTGGTTTCCAACTGGTATTCTCTCATTCCTCCTGGTGAGGTGGCAGGAAATAGTCTCACTCTCTGACTCACTGATTCCTCACCATTCACTGGATTAATCACCCAATCAGCCACTTGCCCTTTCCTCCCTCTCCAACCACAATTCTGCTTCTGTCACAGTGGTGCATTTTCTCATTCCAGCAGATACTATGGTTCCTCTTCCCACAGGGCCTTTGCATGTGCCATTTCCATTTCCTGGAACATATACCTCTCCCTTCCATGCCCAGTTGCTCTCTACTTACTTTTTAGTCTTGTCTGATTTCATGTTCTCTACCCTCAGCATATCACATACCTCTCTTCCATTTTCATGTCTTCTGTGTTCTGTTTCCTGTGAAGCTGGATTACATTACATCCTGCCTCATCACACAGACTAAGAGTTCAATGAAAATAGGGACAGAAGAAGTGCTCAACTGATTCTCCTAAAAGAAATAGATGAATGAACAAATCAACTTAAAATAAACAATGAAGTAAAAAGAATTAAGACGTGTTATGTTTGTGGACCCTCTACTCACCATGAATGGAATCATTCTGTACTGAAAATGTGTACTAGAGAGAGAAAAAGAGGGGCTGGAGATTTAGTTCAGTGGTTCCAGCACCTGCCTTGCAAGCTCAAGGTCCTGAGTTCGATCCCCGGTAGCCACATACAATGCTGGCTGTGGAGACTCACACCCAACAACAATCAATACCACATACCACAGTGCCGGGCATGGTGACTCATGCCTGTAATCCCAGCACTCGGGAGGCAGAGACAGGAGGATTGGTGAGTTCGAGGCTTGCCTGGGCTACATAGTGAGCTCAGGGCCAGCCTGAAGTACAAAGCGAGACCCAGTCTCAAAAAAAAAAAAAAAAAAAAAAAAAAAAAAAAAAAAAAAAAAAAAAAAAAAAAAAAAAAAAAAAAAAAAAAAAAAAGGAAAAGAGGAGAGAGAGAGAAGAAAAAGAAAGGATAATAAAAAAAAAACATCAACATCAAGCAGATGTGATGAAGGAAAAAGACTGAAAGCAGAAAGGAATGTGTTTTGATGTGTTCTGGAATGATCAAGTAAGAGGGAGAGAGGTAAGTTGTATGTGCAAGTAGTTATAATCACACCTACACAGGGGAATATGCCACAGGAGGCTTCGAGGTGTGCATGGTGGGCTTCAGAGCTGGGAGTTCATAATCTTGAGGGCTGTGACAGTTGCACTGGCACGGCTCTCCAGGGGAAGGGGGCTTTTAGCCCATATTCTAAGAACCCTCAAAAATCTAGCAGAAAGGACAAAACAAGAGCAGAAGCAAGAGACACATCATGAAGGCATGAGCCCCAGTGCCTGGAGGGTTAGAGCCCAATACCAATGCACCCTGAATCTACACAAACACCCTACCAGCCACCCCATAAATATGGAGGGGCCAGGCCCAGCAGATCTCTGGGATGGTGTGGTTCACATAAGGGATTGTCTATTCCGTGACCATTTGGGTGGCAGAGGCTTTGCCATAAGCCTTACTTCCCCAGGGAGATCTGGCACCCAGAAAACCAGCTGGGCAAACAATTACTAAACTGCTTTAATAGAGTGAAAGACACCAGAAGGTCACTGTTACTCATCCCTAATACGAGAGGTCACAGGAAGAGCAGGAATTGCAGCACCCCGGAAGAAGTGGACAGAGTGCTGTCCAATTAACCAACCCAGGCAAGAATTTCTCATCTAATAGACTTGATTCAATATGACCACATATTATATGCTTGGAGGCCTCTAAGGATAAGGTTTTTTAATCCAGTGCAGGTAGAAAGTATTCAGATTTCAGCAATGCATTTCTTTTCTGATTCTGCCCCTGTAGGGAATGGTCTCCTAAGCACCCTCTGGTTTGGCAGTTCCTTGCCACCCAGGTCTGACTGCAGGAGTGGGCTGGCCATTGAAGAGGGAGACAAGACTCACACCCCTGGATTACTGAAATTCATGGGCACCAAATCTGAGTTAACTCTTCATCAGCCAGACACCACCCCGAAGTCCTGGCCAGGATCCTGGGGACTGAGACATCTTTGGCTTTCTTTTTCACATCTGTCCTGTGTGGATTTTCTTCCTCCAGTCCTCTTCTGATCTTTTCTGTTTCTCTTGTAAGTCAAAGAAGAATCTCCAGTGTCTTTTTTTCCATCCGCTTCAATGAGATCTTGCTATCATTCCAGCCTGTTAAAGACTATGGACTCTCAAGACATCATTTTGATTCTTTCACAGTCTTTCTGGCATCTGCCCATTTTGCCCACCTGCTGCCCTTCTCCCTCTATGAGAACAAGGAGTGAGATGGGGCTTGGTGAGGTGCTAATGGAGACTTCGCAATGAGGGCCTTGAATCTGGGTGACAGCCACACAAATGATCAACACTCAGGTTCCATTTGTCTAATGTTTCCATGATTTGTTGAGAGCTCATAATGACATAAGAACAGCAATTCCCATCTGTTGAGAATTTGCTTTATGGCTGGCACCATGCTTATTGCTCTACACTGCATGCTCTCAGATAATAATACACTGGTCAGTGGGATGAACAGCTTTCTAAGCACTGCAGCCCCAGTCTTCCCCTCCTGGTACCTGTGCTTTTGTGTGTAGTCTCCCTCTGAGTGCAGATTGTGCCTAGTGACTGGCTTTTAACGAGCAGAATGTAGTGAATATGACAGGATGTCCCCTGCATGATTAAAGAACTGTGACTTCCATCTGAAGCTCTCTTGCTTGCTCTGACAAAGCCTGTAGTCTTGGTGAAAAGTGCAGGAGCAGACAGGCAGGGACTGTGGCCCTCGGTCTATCCAACACGGAGCACAATCCTGCCAACAGCCAGGCGAGGGAGCTGGGCCATGCTCTGGTCCCAGGTGAGTCTTCCAGTGACAGCTGCTCCAGCTAACACCTCAGCTGTGGTCTGTGTGAGGCCCTGAGCTGAAGTCCCAGCTGAGCCTCATCAGATTCCTGATTTTCTGAGAAATCAGAGTTTGCTGTTCACAGCCAGACTGTTTAAGGCTCATTTTTTAAAAATTGAATTCTTAATTCATACATTTTATATACATATCATGATCATGCTAAACATTGGAAATTTGTACCAGTATATGACATAAGTTAATTCTCACTTTTACCCATTCCCCTACCCACCCTACATCTTTCACCATTCCCTATATACATATCCTTTTTTTTTTTTTTTGAGACAGAGTCTTGCTTTGTAGTTCAGGCTGGCCCTGAGCTCACTATGTAGCCCAGGCAAGCCTTGAACTCAGCAATCCTCCTGCCTCTGCCTCTCGAGTGCTGGGATTACAGGCATGAGCCACTATGCCCAGCACTGTGGTATGGAGTACTGATTGTTGGTGGACATGAGTCACCATCAGCCCATTATTGCTGCATGTGGTTCTGGGGGATCGAACCAGGGACCCTGTGCTTGCTAAGCAGGTGCTGGAACCACTGAGCTAAATCTCCCCCATCCTTTGAATATTTTCTATTTCAAAATATCTATTATACATTACCCATTTACATCTTCAGATTCTCATACCAGAGAAAACCTATTTATTGTGACCTATTTATTTCACTTATGAGTATGTCCTCAAGGTACGTCCACTTGAGTATAAATGACTCAAACTTATCATGTTTAAAGCCTTAGTAAATAGCAATAAAATAGACTAGGGGACACCATGCTAGGACTCATCCTATAGCCATGTAAGGGTGGCATCAATGCCCTTCCATCTGTAGGTGGGAAAGTTGAAGTTTGGTAAGATTGTGGCTTAATGAAGCTTCCACAGTGGGGAAGCAGATGAGCCATGTTCAAGCCCATGGTCAAAGAGGACACATGACTTTTAGTGAGTTCTGAAGGTAATAGGTTCAACCTCTTTTGGGAACTAGTGAAATTTGCAGCTGATGAATGTGAGGCCCACATGGAGATTGGCCACATAGCACTCCCCTGGGAAATGCTGCCTGGTTTGGCAATATACCCACATGAGAGCTGACCATGGAGGAGGAGTGGGGGGAGAGTATTACTATTATTATTAATTATTACTACTACTATTATTTTTAGGTATTGCACTTGTCACTGAACTACATGTCTAGCCCTTTTTTTTTTTTTTTTAACTTTTTAGTTTGAGACAGAATCTATCTATATAGTCCAGAATGGCCTTGAACTCACAATGTAGCCCGGGCTGGCCTTGAACTTATGATCTTCCTGCCTCAGAGGGAGCTAATTCTTTGTGAGAGAAAACTTCCAGAGCCCTTGGATGCAAGCCAAAGAGGCAGAGCCAAAGGGGCTCTTTTCTGCCTAAATTGTGCAAATCGATGGTTTGTCCTCCAAACTGGAGTGTTTATCTGTTTCTTTTTTCAGCTGATTAAGTCATCAGAAGAAAGCAGAGAAGTGGGCTCTGCTCTCTGAACTGCTCTGCTCTTCCACAACGTTTGAAGCCCACCCCCTCTTCCTGAGATGCTTCCTGTGCTGCCTGCAGGCTTCTACTCTATACAGCTACACTGACTTTCACAAACACACATACCGCAGGCTCCTGGGGTCAAAATTCAGAGACATTCAGTTGGGCCCTCTAGCTAAGATCAGGGTGCCTGTTCCTTTGTCCTTATGGTCCAAGGTCCGAGCCTAGAGTCCGGATGTTAATTTCCACAAAGGTTGTGTGAACACCAAGCACAGCTTTCCTCATTGCAGACAAGACACTAGGGCCAGGAGGAGGGCGGACAGTACCATGAACTAGTGGTCATGAGCAGGGCTTGTCCTGCAGGCCGCCCCTGGTCAGGGCTAGGATGATCCGTAACAGAGCCCAGAAGCCTCACCCACCCTGGCAGGCGACCGTACAATGGATAACAGTGGATCACTGCCCACTCAGGCACTTCTTGTAAGTACGTTATCTCCATCTTCATAAAAGAAGGCTCGTGTCACAGTGGTTTCATATTTCTGTTTAAGAAGTCACTGACCTACTTAAAGAATGTGATGAAATCTAAAACGTTTTTTCATTAAAAAAAAAATGTACCACAATTATATTCAACTTTAAAGGTTTGTTAAGGCGCCCTGAACTCCAGGCTGAAAGGCCTTGCTTTAACTCACTGTTTTCCTCATCTAGGAAATGAGCAAACCGAGGCTCAGGTTATGATGGAAGAGGCAAGACACAACTTTAATATGACCAACCTGGCTCAAGATGCTCAAGTTGGTTCTATCTCCAGCTTCCCTTGAGCTTCAGCAACACAAATTCCAAAAAGCAAATGCTCCCTCATCTACTCACCTAACCTGTTTTTTTAAAGAATCCTAGAGTTCAATGAATGCCTGGAGTTCAATGAGATGGTCGCTCAAAGCTTACAGTTTTTCTCTCTGAGGTGGTGGTTGAGGGGGGAGACAGAGAGAGAGAGAGACAGAGAGAGACAGGGAGACAGGGCCTGGTTCCATTGATTCTTTGCCATATTTAATGTTTTATAATGTAGAACAACTTAGCTGAGCAGGATGAGAGCTCAGAACCATGATGTTAATTTTGTAACTTGGTATTGTGAAATGATACAGTTGTATGAGTTAAACAACTATGCAAAATGCAAAATAAGTGAAGATTTTATTTAATATTTTACTGAAAATTTTAACATGACAGAGTATGAAAAATTTATTTGTTTTCAGATTTTATGCTGAAACAAATCTCTATGAAACTCTCATTTGTCAAGTTTGGGGATAGTAGCAATACAACTATCTAAAATGCTGTTTAAATACAAGACTTTCCATTTGAGTTATATATTTTGTGAAGCAAGGATTCCTTTATATATTTAAAAAAAATCTGTAACAAATTGATTGCCCAAAAAGGTAAGAAAATCAAAGTGGTATCTTATAAGGCTGATGTCAGACAAATTTGCCAAAGTGTAAAACAAACAATACTTCCCACTATTTTCTGCAAGAGTTGTTTTTTGTTTTTTTTTTGAGACAGGGTCCCACTTTGTAGTTCAGGCTGGCTCTGAGCTCACTATGTAGCCCAGGCAAACCTGGAACTTGGCAATCCTCCTGCCTCTACCTCCCGAGTGCTGGGATTACAGGCATGAGCCACAACGCCCAGCACTGTGGTATGTGGTATTGATGGCTGGTGGGTGTGAGTCTCCATGCCCAGCATTGTATGTGGTTACCGGGGATCGAACTCAGGACCTTGTGCTTACGAGGCAGGCACTGGAACCACTGAACTAACCCTCCGGCCCAAGAGTTATATTTTTAATAAAAACATATTGTCTATATTCATGTACAGTGAGCTTATTATTGTCATTTTAAATAGATGAAATATTATACATTATCTTTACATTTTTAATTTGTAATATTAAAATACAATACACATGAAGGAGTCACAAAAACCAAAATATTTGAGAATTACTGCCCTGGAGTTGTGGTTATTCTAGAACACAAACAAAGATTCAAAGAAGCCTTTTCATCTGCAACTCTGCAAAAAGGCAAAACTCAACACTTTATTAACACCATGAATTAAAACTAAAGCATTCAGGCCATCAAAGTTTAGCAACCATAAAATCCAACATACTTTGAGAAAAAAAACTAGTCATGTGAAGAAGCAGAAATATTTTATCCATGTACAGGTGAAAATTCCTCTATAGAAACAAACTCTAAAATTAGAATGAATAATAAAATTAGAAAAGAAATATAACCACTAGGAGATACAGATATAAATAGATGAAAGGTAGATCTATCATAGATACATTTTCAGTTTTTATTTATAATATTAAAATTAAGTAAATAAACAATATGAGAATTGATTTATTATAAGGGATTAGCTCACAGAATAATGAAGGCTGAGAGTCTGTATGATCTACTCTCTGTAAGTCAGAGGACCAGAAAATCTGGCATCTACTTCCTGTCGAAAGTGGTAGACCCGACTCTTGGGAGAGTCGCAGTCCAAATCCAAAGGCCCAAGTATGGGAAGCAAGAGTTCTGTTGTGGTTTGCATGGAAAGCGCCACTCCAGAGCCTCTTGTGCTCATAAGTTTTGCTGCTGGAAGGTGATTGGGTCATGACGTCCTGGAGCTGGATACAATGTTGGAAGATGGGGCATGTGAGGAAGAGGAAGAGGAAGAGGTGGGTCACTGGGGACTTGACGTGGAAGTGTATGTCTCCCTCTCTGGCTTCTTCATTATTTGCTTCCTGGTCACCATGGTGTGAGCAGCTTTCTTTCATTTGTAGTAGTCTTTTTTATCATGCCTTTTCTGCTTTGGACTTGCCAACTATCAACTATAATTCTAAAATCCAGGAGGCTAAATTCATGTACTATATCCAGACAAGTGACTAAGACAAAGTTTAAGGTCCACAAGCAGAAAAAGATGGGCATCCTGGCTCAAGCAGGCACAGCAAATATGTCCTTCCTCCAATGATCTATTTAGGCCCTTAGCATACTGTATAATGTCCAGTCATATGGGGTGATGCCCAGTTGCATCCTGGAGGGTCATATTCTTCATCCATTTCACACACACCCAAATGTTAATCTCATCCAGAGACACACAGACCTATTCAATGTTTTACCCATTACCTCGATCTCCCTCAGTCCAGTGAAGTTAACATATAAAATTAATAATCAGTGTTTAATGACTTCAAGAAAAACATTAATGTGGAAGAAACACATAAGGAATCCCAAGAAAGAAGCACTAGTGATAAGAGAATTGAAATTCTAAAATCTGAAAATCACAAGTATTTGGAAATTTTAAGAATTGCTGGATAGTTCAATAGCAGACTAAATACAGGCTGTCAAAGCAATGATGAAAATCTATTAGACAAGCAAACTAATCTGTCCAATGTGAGCTCAGAGAAAACAAATTGAACATAGAATTGCACAAATTCTCATTGACATCTGAAATGATATCAAGTAGCCTGACGTGTGATTGAAATAGAAGTGGAGAGGGGCTGGAAAAATGATGGTGGAACATTGTTCAAATATTTTGAAGGTCAATAAACTTAAAATCATATAGATATACACACATACTCACTAAAACACATCATAATCAAACTGTTAAAATCCATGATAAAGAATTTTAAAAGTATTCAAAGACAAGGCCTCAAAACAATAAAAAATATGCATTATATGCAGAAAATGAGAAGAAAAGCCAAAGCTTTTTAAAAGAATGAATAAAAAGATAATGAAATCTTAAAAATTTCAAACTTAGAATCCTACATGCATTTAAAATATTTGTTAACAAGTAAGACCAAAAACACCTTTCAGACAAATAAAAACATTAATTTGTCTTCAGCAGACCATTATGGAAATATTTCAGTTTGAAGTAAAAATTATATCAAATGGATACATAGTTATTTATCAGGAAATTTTACATAGTAGGTAAATATAAAATATTTGTAACTTTTTAGTCAATTTTCAAAAGTTTTTGACTGATTAGAGACAAACTGATAGCAAGCTATTACAATATTAGATATAGAAGTAAAATATATGACAGTAATAAATCAACAAGGCCTATTTCTTAAAATACTCAAAATATTAAAAGCAATAAAATAAGAAATAAACATTTTGAATACTCTTATACCTATTAATGAATTTCACTTTTAAGCACTTTATCACAAAAGAATATTCAGTTGAAATGCCTTCCTCATTGGAAATGTTATGAGTAAATAATACAAATCCTATGTGAAGCATTTCAGAAAATAGAGGAAGAAAAAACATACCATTTCATTTCATGAGGTCAATATAACCCTGAAAGCAAGACCAAAACTATTATTAAAAAATTAAAATTCCGCATGAATATAAATAAAACTAAAATAACAGAGTACTATGAAATTGAATTTGCAACAAAATGGTTTATACATCATGATCAGGTAGGATTTGTTCTAAGACTGTGAAGTGGGCTAAATATCTGAAATTATAATAATGTAACAGATTAACAGGACATATGAGAAAGTATAATTCTTACAGCAAATGCAGACAATGTGATAAGAAAAACCCACTCATGATTTTTAAAAAAATTCTTAACATAGTAGAAATTGAAGAAAACGTCAACTTGATAAAGATGATTAGAGAGCCTGTAAATAACATTGTATTTAAAATATTTAACAATCTTTCCTTAAGATCAAGAATAGAGGAAAGATGTCTTTGCTCACCAATATAACTCAACATTTTAGTGGAAGTCCTGGCAGTGAAATGACAAGAAAATTAAAAGCCATGTGCTGGGAGGAGAAAGGATTCGGTTAGCTGATGACATTATCATATATGTAGCAAAATCATAAACAATGTAAAAAGCTATGAAAATATATAATTAAATTTATTGAGGTCAGAAGATACAGAAACAGTATTTTTTAAAAAACTCAACTATATTTCTATATGTTTACAAGAAACAACATGACAACATTTTTCAAAATTCTACAGTAGTGTAAGAGAATGCAAGTAACATTACACAATACAAAATATGAGATGAACATATTTAAACTTGTATAAGTGTCTCTTATCCTACAAACATGAGACATTAAAGATTTGAACAAATGGAGAGTCACTATCTTTGGATTGTAAATCTGTGGTTAGGGAATCAGCTCATCTTTGATTGTTCTAATGTTGTAATTCAAATTCAGTGAAAATCTCAGCTGGCATTTTTTGTAGAAATGAACGAATACATTCTAAAAATTACATGACGCAGGGTTTCTAAGACCTCCAAAAACATAAATAAATAAAAATTATATGAAAAGGTAAAAGGTCTAAACTCATCAAAGCAACTTTAAAAGGAAGATTGAAATTGGAAGAATCATACAACTCTATTCTATAATTTGATATATAGCTGTATTGCTGTAAACAGAACAACACATCTGTATGACAGAATAAAAAATTCACAAACCAGTCCAGACAAATTTTAGTCAGATTATTTTCAATAAAGGAATGAAGGGATTTCATTGGGCAAAGGAATCAACAGCATGGAAAAAAGATAAACTTTGACTCATTTCAAACTGTGTACAAAAATTAATTAGGTTCATGGATATAAATGGAAAACCTAAAAATATAAATCTCTTTTGAGAAATCTCAGAGACTATCTTTGTCACATTAAGGTAAGCAAAAGTTTCATCAGATACAGAAAGGACTAGCTATACAGGAAGAAAATTGACAAAAATGGAATTTAAGTATAGTTAAGCCCATGCACTCTTCACAAGACACCTTAAAATAGTTGCAGTACATCTGAAAAAGGATTCATATTTTAAAATATATAAACATTCAAACTCCTAAACTTCTTCTTTTTTTTTTTTGAAATAGGGTCTCTCTTTGTAGTTCAGGCTGGCCCTGAGTTCACTATGTAGCCCAGGCAAACCTTGAACTCAGCAATCCTCCTGCCTCTGCCTTCCAAGTGCTGGGATGACAGGCATGAGCCACCAAGCCCGGCATTTGTGGTATGTGGTACTGATCGCTGGTGGGTGAGTCACCATGCCCAATATTGTTGTATGTGGTTACTGGGGATTGAACCAGGGACCGTGCACTTGCTAGGCAGGAACCAGAAGTACTGAGCTAAATCTCCAGCCCAACCTCAATTTTTTAAAATAATAAATGACTCAGTTTTTGAAAGTGAACAGAAAACTCAAAGAAAAAGAAAAGACTAGTCAAATAGTCAACAAAATATGTTCAAAGTTAGTCAACAATGAATACAAATTAAAGTCCTAAAACGATATTAGATACCCACCAGGATGTCTAGGACAAAGAGATGAGTCTGCAGATATCAACATGGACCGATGTGGACCTGTATGAGTGAAAAATGGAGACATCACTTTGGAAACCAGCACAGTGATGTCTTGAAAGTACACATACACACACACACCTCCCCCAAGCCAGCAATACCCTCTTTGATGTCACTCAAAAGAAATGACAACACATGCAGAGAAGAAGACTTGTACAGGAATATTCGTAGATGTTTTATCAACAATAATAAATATGTAGAGAGAGCCAAGGTGTTCATTGAAGTGAAATGAATAAACAGTGTGTGATATATATATATATATATATGGAATACTACACAGCACTAAAAAATAGCACACTGCAAATATACTCCGCAACGTGGATAAGTCTCAAAAACTGTGCTGAGTAGAAGCCAGACTTTTAAAAAAAAATGTGTAATACCATTAATGAAACTTTGGAAACAGGCAAACACAAATCTCTGATAAAAAAAAATCACTCTAATTTTATGCTTTTTCTATCATCAAAAATGTCAGTCATGAAATCATTAAACACACACACACACACACACACACACACACACACCCTTCTGACAGATGACACCCAACCTGACTTAGCCTTCTCCTTCACAGAGGCAGAGAAATCTGATTTTTTCCATCTGCTAGTACAGAATCCTATGTACTCAAGAATGCAAACCATAAATCAATACCTTCAATTTAAAGTGACATTTCTACAACTGTACATCCCGGAGCCTCTCAGGGGCCGGGATCATTTTGTTCCTGTCAAATGGCTAACTTGTAAATAATTGACGAGCATTACAGTCTTATAGTACAGGACGTGACTTCTTCCTTGTGTGTGCACAACTTCATCTAAAAAGCCAGTTACTCATCCATTCGGTATCACGGACCACCTATGCACCTGGGATCAGTGTGCAAAGAGTAGCCCAGACCTGGGCTTACACAGGTAGAAGACAAGGGCAAAATCTAAAATCATGAATTACACAGATGATTGTTACATTTTATTTGTAACAATTGCTTTAAAAATACAGTACAGGGTAGGCTTCTTATGAAACCTTTATGAAAAAGTCATATTCTTGCCTTAAACAGATGGAGTTAAAAATCACTCCCTCCTGGAGCAAGAAGCTATTGCCCTGTGAATGGTGAGAAGCGTATGCCTGGGCAGGGCTAGCACTGAAGGTGCCAGGGGAAAACGTGCCTTTGACCCAAGTGGAGACAGACAGTGAGCATAGTGAAAAAGACAAGGTCTGGAACAAACAAATTGCACTGAGACTCATGCTTTATTGAGATATAAAATCAGTGGACAGCTGCTGAAGGCACTGGTGTGTAGGCTGTGGTGTGTCAGTAATACACACACACTCACACAGACACACACACATACCATGAGCTAACGTTCCTGTGAACTTCCCATGAAAGGTGGCTCTGAATGCCATGGACTGCAGAGATAGAGTTCTTTAAGACTGACTTTTTTCTGCTAGCAATTGCTCTTTGGAAGGAAGAGAGAAAGAGGGAGGGAGGGAAGGAAGGAGCGAGGAGAGAGAGAGAGAAACTTGAGAGGTTTCAGAGGAAGAACCAGCTAAAGAGGACGACAGGGTGGGTAGACTAATGAAGAGCAGCTCAGAGCACAGACACCAGAGACAGGTGCCCCAGTACGTCCCAGGGTTTTTAGATGTTATCACTTAGAATAGGAAGTAGTAAGAGCCACTCAGCCTCCAAGGTGCACTGAGCGCTTTAATCACAGATATAATCCCCACTCTCTCACACAAGATGCGTCACATTATTAATTTTTTTCAGTGGTACTGGGGATCGAACTTGGGTCCTTGTGCTTCCAAGGTAGGTGTGATACCACTTAAGTTAAATCCCTGGCCCCGTCACATTATTAATTTTGTTTTCAAAGGAATTGGAGGGGAAGAGTGAGTCACGGGAGGCTGAGAGGCTGCCTCTTTGCGAGGCATGCTTGCAAAGGATGCTCCTCTCTGTGGCTCCCTCTCGCCCACTTCTGCACTGCTCCACCTTTGGAAAAACCCCAGGTTCTTCTGTGTTTTTCCACTGACACATGGGACATTGGCCCTGAAAGAGCTTTAGGAATAGACGGATCAAATCTTCTGATTCTGTGGGGGATAACAGGAGATCTATGCTGAGTATCTTCAGCGCCCTACCTAGACAGATCTTGGGCAAGTGAGGTAAGGAACTCCTTGTCTTCCGGTCCACCTACTACTTCTTCAGCTCTCCTGTGGCTTCCCAGAGCTGGGGCTTCGCCTGGAGTGGGGACTTTGATCTGTGGGCCGGCATGGCAGAGGAGGGACGGCTTTAACACAGACCTGAGAGCCACGAGAACACCACAAGGCAGCAGGGAAAAGAGGCACTGAGAGCGGGCGATTATTTTGTCTAGGAAGAAATGTTACCTAACGCGTATTCAATGTAGAACATTTTAGAACTTGTAGCTGTACTCATTGCTTAAATATTCACAGATTCCTCAGGGCAAAATGCCGTCTGTTAGGGCAAGAAGGATGTTTTTGGTTACCTACAACTCCAGTGCAGATAAGAATTTTAATTTCACTAACAGTGGAGAAATCATCCTCATTAGGTAGCGCACTAGACTAGTTAAGATTTCCAAAAGGGAAATTTATATTATTTATACTTCAAACTATATATTGGGATCTAAAAGGGAAGCACAAGCTACCTAGAAGATATTTGATGACTTAGTCTTGCATAATTAAATGCAATTAATGTGTAGCTATTCCAGATTCTAGAACTGCTTGAATCTCTTAGCATTTCTTGGCGATGAAGCCACCGCATGGATCCCTGCTGGGTAGGAGGGAGCCACATTTGGCAGCAGCACACTTTAAGGCTGAAGAGGGACTGTTTGTGTTCCCCTAAAAAGGCAGAGTCTGGGCTCAGTGGTGAATTCTGGAAGCTCAGGGCCTATAAGAAGAAAATAGCAGGATTTTTTTTTTTGCAGATTCTTCTATATCAGAGTCATAATTAATAAACTCTGGGCATACCTGGGAAGAAATGTGACTTTCTATACTATAATTGAATTGATTTAATGTTCTTAAGATAAAGAACAGCAGCTTTTATTATTCTACAGGTGGTCTCTACAGGCTGTCTTCCCTACATTCCAGTCCTAAGCCCTCTTTGATGAGAAATAAACATTACTTAATTTCCTTCCCAACAATATGTCTTCCCACTCTTTGGGAAGAAGGAGATTCTGCTTCCATATTGCCATTTATTTCTTTCCCATGCTACCTTCTCCACATAGAGAAATTCATTTAGAGTTGTGACTGGGAAACAAAATCCCAGGAGGTATTTTAAAAATTAATAAATAGGCACAGTAATGCCATGTGTGGAATTTGGATTCAGCTCTGAAAGTTTATTAGTTCTGTCTCCACTGTTGACTGTTTGTTTAACCCCTTCTTTCAATTCTGCTTATTTGTGGATTTATTTTTGGTATTTACTGGTATATGTTCACCCTGCACAATGTACCCTTTCATCATGGGACATTAATACACATGCATACTTCACCTTGATCTTTTGTACTTTCCCTTTCCTTTTCTGCCTCCCTCCTTTCCCAGATCCCCTCCCCATCTTGATGAAGGCTAGCTCACTCTTCCATTTTTTTCTTTTATTTTGCCCTTCAATTTATTTATACTTTGGATCAACTATTTGCATGATATTAGTCAAGCTTGATAACTTCCCTGAACCTTCATTTCTTTCTTTTTTTTTTTTTTTTGAGACAGGGTCTCGCTTTGTAGTTCAGGCTGGCGCTGAGCTCACTAAGTAGCCCAGGCAAGCCTCGAACTCAGCAATCCTCCTGTCTCTTCCTCCCGAGTGCTGGGATTACAGGTGTGAGCCACCACACCCGGTGAACCTTCATTTCTTTATGGATGTAAAATATGTTCCAAATTACTGGGTTGATAAAATGAGATACCTGCAATGTAATGTTATTAACAGAGTCCCTTCCACTAGTTAAATTCGATATTTGTTCTTTACCTTTAAAGAAGGAAAGAAGTTCATGTCAGGTCCCAAATATCATTTTATATACTTAGAAGAGCTCACTTATTTCAAATAAGCTCTGTGGAAACTGAGGACAGGCAAGGGAGACATTTGAGGAGAGCTATGAATAAAATCAAGGGACAATCTACAACCACAGGGGATTTGCTATAATTGTTTCTGAAGAACTGTGTTGCATAATACAGGGTCTTGCACATGGCAAAACATGAACTTGACTGTTCATGACTGTCATGAATGACTGTTTTGGTCTGTGGTAGGTCAGACAATGGCAGTAGACCAGAAGGCCAGGAATGGGATTTAACAAGTGTAGGCAGCTTTGAAAGAAATTCCTGCATTTCAAGCCCCCCCCCACACACACACACAATGTCACCTTAGAGGTTAATAAGCATCACCGTACTTGTTTTGGATGCAGTAAGACACGTGAATAGAATGGGATCTTCCCTACATTCACTTGCCTACCATTTGGTGATGAGACAGAAAGCATTGCATATGACTGTGAGATCCCCACCACTCCCTGATAAAGAAGCATCATCAGGAAAGTCAGTGGCCCAAACCAGAGAGGAAACCCTAAGAGTAAATCTGAAGAGAAAAACTGCTGATAATATCGAGAATGATAATGTTGTTATTCTAATCAAACCTGCTGGTTTTGCCAGTTTACACAGGAGGAAATGGAGGCAGAGGAGATAGACATGTACTGGGAAGGAATGGACATCAGTAAACTCATGTCTGTAAATCAGCTAATTTCACCTGCTTGTTGGATCTTCTCCATTGCTCAGGGCTCTGGAGTCAAGTTTGATTTGAGGTCCCTCCCCCTGCAGACCTGTGATAGACTAGCTTTTTTAGGGCTGACTACAACCAGCCCAGATAGACACCTTCATTGATAAGGCACTTCCTAGAGACCTGATGGTCCAAGTCCCTGCTCTCTGTAGGTTCTGAAATTCATCAGCTCTTCAGTCCAAGGGATCCCCTCTACTTGGTTTCAAGAAGGAGAACCAGCTAAGAGATCACCTTCTATGCATTGGTTTATATTTCTAATCAGATTTCTAAACCACACTGCAAATTCCTAACCCTAAGGTAGTGTAAATAATTCCAGTAGACTGTACGCAATCCCCCATCCTTTGCTTTCTTCCTCTTACCAAAGGTAAATCCAAAGTCTACCAAGGAGGAATCCCCTGGGCAAAGTCCACTAGCAGCAAATAGAGCTCTGTCATGGACTGTACTCTTTCTGATGTACTAGGATTCACAGTTATAGAAGCTGCAGAACAAAAACATGTACTGGGCCACAGTAGAGCACATGTGAAGCTGTTCAGAGAGAAATGGAAAGGAACAGCGGGACTGCCCAGCTCAGAGGACAGAAGGTGAGGACTCACATTTCTCTAAACTTCTCATTGTCTGCACAGGGCTTCCAGTTCGCACTCCGAAAATCCAAAGCTTTCTCTCTGCTGCAGGTCTAGCCATGCACTGCTTCTTCCACTGACTGACCCTTCCCATCTTCTTATCCAAGCTTCAGCAGAATCTCTTAGAGGAAGTGTTCCTCAATGCCTCTGAATTAAATGAGGCACCTCTGCCCAAATTTCCAGCACATGGCTCTGTAGTGGCACTTCGGGCACTGCATTATGATAACTGTTTTACCTTTCTATACATCTGAATGTGCCCAGCAGTTTTTATAGTACACTGCCTACATAGATATTTAATAAATCTTGATGATTGCAATAAAGGAAGAGGAGGTTGGTTCTACCCCACCATGTTAGGTTAACATGGAACCAGGATAGTGACTTCATTCCTGACATGCACAATATAGGATTTTTCTAATAGAGTGACTCCAGCCCTGACAGGGAGGCTCCACCCCTTTCCAGCCAGACTCTTCAGTGGGCTTCAAGGACAGAAGTTCTCAGAGTCTAGGAAAACAGACTCCACAGAGGAGATGGAGCTTCAATTGAGTAATGGCAAGGTTACTCCTCCAAGAAAGCCAAGCTGCTTCCCTCAGATGCTGAACATTTTTTCCAGGTCAAGGTCTTGGGAGAGAAAGCCCAACTCTCACCTCCTCTCAGTTACCATTCTCTGTTCAACCACTGCAATGCAATTGCCCATTTCATGAGGCAGCTCCATCCGGCACATCTCACAAACTCAGCCTGTTGGCATACTCTTGAAACTCTCTGGCTGTCTCTTCAAATCTCCATGAAGGGCTCCAAGTATACCACTTTTCAAAGATGCTCATCCATGCCAAGTTGAGAAATGAGGGCGCTGTGGACAGCTGTTAACCTCCTTGCCCACTGTTCCTGGTAGACAAGGAATCACTTTATATGTGATTTCAATAAATAAATCATTCTTTTCTCCTAGTTGCTATGATGGGATGTGTTCCTTCTCACCCAGGACCCCTAAAATACTTGCCTTTTCAAAAGGAGTACACACCTAGATTTTGTTGCAGTAACAGTATAACATTTTGGCTATTAAATTCTGCCCCTCCTGTAAAGGCCCTTGAGAATGCAAAGCAAGTCTTAACTTTTCTTTACCATCCTGATAGGAATCTAACACCAGAGGCTTATACATACTTGGCAATATTTTTGAAAAGAAATAAAATGAGGTGCTCTGGAATGAATGGATTTATTAAATGAGGCATGGATTGGCACGTCAGCCATCTATACGACTATGTAGCTATCTAACAAAGGTTTAGAGTGTCTTGGGGTCTTTAAAGTAGTCTTGATACTAACATGTTTTTCATCTGGTAGTAATGGGAGCAGAAGAAATCAAAGTGGATATAAAATCATTGTGAACCCCACTATGCTTGCTAGGATGGCTAAAGAGAACAACAACACCCAGTGGTGGAGAGGATGCAGAGCAACTGGAACTCTCTGAGGTTGCTGATGGGAATTTGAAATGGTGACACCTCCCAAGAAGACTCAGTTTCTCAAAAATGTAAACATACATGTTTAAATGACTTAGGAACTCTACCTTCGCCTGTCTCTCCAGGAGCAAGGAAAACCAAAAAGTCTATAAGCCTTATATGAGAATATTCATAGATGCTTTCTTCCTAGCAGGTAACCACTGGAAAAGGACCCAGTGTCCATCCAAAGAAAAAGGATAAGCAAACTGCAATATGCTAAGACAAGTGAATATTACTCAGTAAAAGAGGGCCGAACCACACCCATGAAACAACATAGAAGAATCTCAGAAATAGTTCTCTGAGTCAAAGAAATCAGACACAAAAGTACATGCTGTACAATTCCTTTTGCATGAAATTTTAAAATATGCAAAACTAACCTACGATGATAGAAATCAAATCAGTGGTTGGTTCTGGGGTGGAGAATTAACTGGAGAATGGCATCAGGGAACTTCTTGTGGTGATGGAAACATTCTATGTCCTGCTTGGAGTGTGAGGCTCCCCAAGCACATGCGTTCATCAAGTCTGAGTCAACAGCCAACTGACGAGCATATTGCTGTAAGTAAATTATGCCTCAACTAAGAAAGTCACTTTGAGTTCTTTGTTCTCAAATCAAAAGAAGCCAAAGTTTTGAGGGCAGAAAGAGGACTCGGAAAGTCATCCCACTCTGTTTGGTTGGAGAAGCTGAATCCCCCCCAAAAAAGTGACATGTGCAAGGTTAAGTGATAGCCTTAGTGGCCAGGCAAGATTGTAACACAAAACCCTGAATACACAGGATGGCAGAAGTCTGACTGAGTGACTCCTCAGTGAGATAGCTGGAAATTTTGTCAACCTCTGCTCTCTCATAATCAGTATTCCCAGTTAATTGCCAGTGGGCCTAAAAGAACTAAAAGCAAAAAGTGCATTCGACCCACCTATCCCCCTTCTAAGTATTTTCCAAAAAAGAGTTCAGGACATTGTACTTCAGTGATATGTGTATACCCATAAATGGATAAAGAAAATGTCATGTTTATATACAACAGAGTACTGCTCTGCCATAAAGAATGATAAATTTGAGTCATGTGTAGAAAAATGGGTGTAGCTTAAGGCCATAATGTTCAATAAATCAGACACACAAGCTTAAATATGGCATGATTAGTCTTAAATGAGAAAGTCAAAATACAAATAATTTAAAGAGAAAGATAAAAGATATATAATAGGAGATGGGCAAAGTACCAAGAGATGGAGGGAGGGAGGAAGAAGGGAGACAAGAGGAATAAGAACTAAAATGTGTTAAGTATACCTAGTTCCAGGTGCCCATTTACCCGCTCCACCTGCTTCCTGCTATGAAGGATTCTCATGGTCCTCCCCAAAGGGATGGCTTCCTCACTTTATCTCCATGGGGGCTGGTACAGAGCCAAGCCAGCAAGAATGAACCAGACTTGCATTGTTTTCGTATATACCAGCTGTGGTCTTTATCCCTGGATTATTAGAAAGACCCTGTACAAAGTCTCAGCAGGTCTAAAAACAGAAAAGAAACCCTAGTCACCAGACATCAGGAAGCACAGAGACTGGGGCAATCACTGAGCCACACAGGAAATAGAGCAAAGAGAAGGACTCACCCATTTCATCCCAATACCTATTTGAACCAGCCAGGGCTAGCTGCTCTGTTCCAAATAGTCCTTCTGTAAGCAACCAGGCTCCTTCTGTGAACTCTATTCCTACCACTGTCCCTTTCTTTGCTCTGCTTCATCCAGACATCATTTGAACACCTCTGAGAGCAGTGTGGAAGGTGAACCCAGGGAGACAAGGTCTCAGCCTATCCCTTCTGCAGAATGCAGGGGGTCACTGGTGAACCAGGACACTGCCTAAAAACAAAAACTAAATTCTTACCCATAGAATGTCAAATGCGAACACACTTCTAGGATTCCAACTCCACAGCCCGACAGAGATGGGATGCATTTGGATGGTTGCTACTTTGATTCCTCCACTTCTTTGTGGTCAGCCAGAGAAGTCCACGGTAGGTGTTTCCCTATCTCAGATAAGCACTTCCGGCTGCCCTCTGTTTTGGAGGAGTAAATGGCAGGAAGCAGGCTATAATCTCCTGGTGAAAGGCTCTCTCTCTCTCTCTCTCTCTCTCTCTCTCTCTCTCTCTCTCTCTCTGACAATCATCAGTTCACATGTTCTTGTCTAGCTTTGTAGTTTTTGTGGTAGGAGAACTTCTCCCCTCTTGAACAGATATGGATGTGTACAGAAAAACAACAGAACTTTTCGATTCGTCTCCATCAGGGTTTCTCATCTTTTAACAACCCAATCTTTGGAAAAAAGTGCACTACAGCTTACAAAGAGCCCTTTATAATAATTTTCTTATTCTGTTTCTATCATGTGGTTTCCATTTTGAGGCTTAGGGTTGACTGGTGGCCTGGGTCATAGAGCAGTGTGAGAGTTTCAGTGGAGTTGAGAAAAGTAGCCCAGGGGTCTTGCTGCCTCAGTATAGATGCCTCCTTTGTTCTCACACTGGAGAAGTTGGCAGGTCAATCATTTTTCTGAATAGCCGGATAGGGCAAAGGACACGACTGACAAGCCTGGATGGAACCCTGCCCCTGCATCAGTCTCCAGGGGACAGAGTCAAACCAACCCATGACATCAGGCCACCTGTGCCCTGGTTGAACAATTTGGTTTGCGTAGGTTTATTCATGCAACCAAACCACTTGCTTTTCGAGTCCTGGACCATTGCCCCATCATCAGTAAACAAAACATAATGCTTCCTCAGTCCAACCTTATGCTGCAGCTGGTCTGTTTTATGACAGCTGATTATTAGTTTTCAGAAAATTTGTGGCTCATTTCTTAAGCATAGTGATTCTATAAATTTATAATTAAAAAGTGACATGAAAAAAGGCAGTAAGTCCTCAAAACTCTAAACTTCCCCATTACATTATACTTTGCAACATTCTTTGGTTGATTGATGTCTATGGCATCTGTGTAACAGAAATGGGAGCTAATTGGGATGTTACCATGACTCTCTTCATGCTCCTTGTCCAGCATCATGGAGATGGAATCCAAGTGTCAGTCATGGCAGGATCATTTACACAGGGATGTGAACAAACACTCCAACTCAGGGCTTAATTTATTGTTACTTTGATTCTCTAGGCTCTAGAGGTGTTGGAGATGACATTCATAATGTACGTTAGCCACAAAACTCTACAGTTTGTAACTATCATACTGTGAATAGCACAAATGCATGAACTGATGCTCTTCCATGATTTGGAAACCATTATCCAACTGTGCAAACAACTCACTCACATTACTAGTGAGTAAGTGAAGTTGTAATTTACTTACCAATAAAACAAAAATTTCAACAAATATTCACGTTGGAACTATCCTTACCTGTCATTTGAAACATAGGTTGATTATAGATATAATTATGAAAAAAAAAGAACAAAAGCATTCTTTGGGAATTGATGGGCTATATGGAATTTACAAGTATTGAATATTTCATTATGACTTGCAAATGTGCCCTCTATTATTTATACCAGCAACATTTATAATAAATGTATGTATGCATATGGGTAGGTATTACACCCCACTCCACCATTCCGCGAGCTGGCTGCTAAATGTTGAGCAGCACACCTCTGCTCAGCTCCGTTGTTGGTAAAAGTGCAAGAGGAGACCTGTGAGTGTGCTTACTATTGCCTGCAGCTGTGCAAAAATGAGGAGATAATGTTTAAGGTCTCTGCCACTGGAAGAAAGAAAAACGTATGGTGAGGACTGATGGTTTTAGGAACAGAATTACCCGAATCTCATGGACAGCCAGAAGAAAGGAACAGAGGAGGGAAGGTCCACTTCTCTGGGTTGGATGGAGAAGCTGGGGAATCAAGGCACTGGTGGGAAAAATCACAGAAAGAAACTTTGTGACTATCTTTGAATTCCAAATTTCAAATTTGTACTTACACCAGTAAGAAATGAGGAATCATTGAAAATCTTTGACCAAAGAGTCCCATGGCCAGTGTGATGTTTTATGGTATTTAACCTGGAAGTGTGGCTAAAATGGGCTGAAGAGGGAAGAGACTGGAATTAGTAAAAGTAGGAAGATTGTTACAAGAAGACAAATGAAACCAAGGGTTGTGACCTTAAAGCAAGTTGGTGGTCATCAGAACAGAGAGGAAGTTAGAGACACAAGAATACTATCCAGTCTGTGAAAAATATTGCTTGGGGTGGGGAATGGTGTTTCATAAATTTTTTATGTTTAAATTTTATTTTAACTCCTAATATTTATGTAGAGGTTTGGGTATTCAAGGAGATATCAGCAGATCAGAAAATTATAAAATGAGGAGACTGGGGTGAGCTGTAAAATATTTATGCCTTCTTTTTATTTCATTTGCAGGATATGGGCCTTGGACATGTTGTTAAACCAGGAAATAATTATACATTTTAATTAATGTACTCTTAAACTTACTACTATTTCCTTTCTAGGAGCTTGTTAAGGAATAAAAGCTTCCCACCCCCTTCATTACCAGAAATATTTAAGGAATGCTCTGTTTGCCTTTGAGTGCATTCTGGCAAGGTGGTTTAGGACTATAAAGATTTGTATGTTTGGGTCGGGTACCACCACAGAGGTTTCTGGCTTTGACTTGTTTATTTGGAATATAGAGGAGACATTGTAGAGCCCACTTAATTCTCAGGAGCCATTTGAAGCCAACTAAGCAAAATTCATAAGAAAGAATTGTATACTTTAAGACTGATGTCTTTCTAGGAACTGTGAATCAGTAGTCTGAAGAGTTTAGAAGGTTTTTTAGGGGTTAAAGTTCCTGCAGAGAATACAGTATACTCAAAGACCATACATAGACTCATATGGCATTATCTCTTCTTTTGCAAATCAGATTATATTATTTCAAGCACTGTTTTCTCCTCTGGTATTCAAGAGTCATGACTTTATGTCGTTGAAGATTCAAGCAGCACACAAGTAAATAGCATAATGCAGAGATTCAAAGGGTATTTATACTGCCACACACTTAGGTTTACATCTGTAGAACTTTCTTGTTCTGCAACATCAGGCCTGTTTTCTTGTGACACACAAGAACAACAGAAATTAGCTCATAGGACTATGGTGATAATTGAGAAGATAAGTATAAAGCAATTAAGGACAATTAATATTAATAAAAGTTAATAATAACTGAGCTGTCATGATCATCATTGTATTAGTTATGTTTCTCTCATTGCTAAGACAAAATACCTGCCATCCAAAGTTAAGGGAGGGAATGTCAGGAACAATCCTGTTTGGGAGAAATAATTGCACAGTTGGACTACAACTGGACCAAGCTTTCTGGCCTACTGACTTGGGAACTTAACTCCTGTCTTCACTTCTGGTAGCAACAGGGACTTCAGTGTTCCACATGCTGTGATGCTCCAGGACAGCTACACCGGTATCTGCATTAATTCCTCAAGGACTATTGCTGGTGTCTGCCCTGCCCTCCCAGGTCTTTTGGAATGTATGGAATGAAAGGTGTGGCCAGTTTGTGTCTGGGGAAATAAAAGATGTGGCAAGGTCCAGTCTCAGGTTTTTGCTACCCAGAGTAGCATGGATCAGGCCAAGCTCAGCTTCTTCTCTAAGCCTCAATTTTGCCTAATCATTAATTATTTTGACATGTGCTGTCAGACTCACAGGAGGCTAGAACTTAATGCAAAGGTTCTAGTTACTTCCTCTTCCCCTCTTTCCCACAGGGGAAAGCTTTATTTAGTTAAGAATTTGTAGAAGTTTCACTCTATAATCAGCTGGCTGTAAGACAAAGTGCCATGACAGAAAAGCTCTGCAGAGGAGAAATAGTTTATGGCTGGCAGAAGGTAGCAAAGCAAGCAAGAAACCTTAGCAACTATTTTCTGCCTCTTTTATACTCTTATCTAGGCTACCAATGCTAGGGTGGTACCAAACCAGTTAGTGGAATAATTTAGTAATCACATGCCCTTGGTCCCAACATCACACACTCTATATTCAGGCACTTCTGAAAAAGTCCCACTATGACAGCATCGGCTTTAGGGGAACATCTAGGGACACTGTCATCAGTTTATTACAATGGCATTCTGCCATGCATGGTGCCTCATACTTGTAATCCCAACACTCGGCAGAGGAAGGAGGATTGCCATGAGTTTGAGGTTAGCCTGAGCTATATAGTGAGTTCAGGCCCAGCCTGAACTAAAAAGTAAGACCTTGTCTCAAAAAATAATTTAAAAAAATACAATGACACCTTAATTAATTGCAAAATATTGAGGTGCTCCTGACATATTACTTCTGTTGGGTAATAAATACTCAACAAAATAGTTATCATTTTAAGTATATAAGACAAAAATCCTTTGTCTCAATCTCCAGAGCTAATCACAATATACATCATTGTGAATAATACATATATGTATGTAGATAGATAGATAGATAGATAGATAGATAGATAGATAGATAGATAGATAGATGACTAAAAGTGAGCTCATACTATACATACTGTTCTGGATTTCCATATACTATATTGCCTAATTTTGCTTTGACAAAGGTGCAAAAGAAATTTAATGAAAGAAAGATAATCTTTTTAATAAATGATGTTTCAGCAATTGGACATAATAGACCAAAGAGAAAATCTCAATTTAAACTTTGTAACATATAATTTAAAACAGATCACAACTATAAATGCAAATGTAGGAGTAAAGAACTTACAGAGAAATAAGAAATTTGATATCATCCAAGTCTACACAAAGAGAGCTTTGACTTGATATTAAAAATAACATCCATGCAAGGAAAAAGTGACAAATTGAACACCATCAAAATTAAAGTTTTTTCTATGAAAGACCCCACAAAGTGGATAAGAAGACAAGTGACAGACAGGAAGGAAATTTCTACCACCCTATAGCCAACAAAGTGTTAATGTCTAGAATATATAGAGCACTCTTAAAAATCAACTGTAAAGGGCCAGAGATTTAGCTCAGTGGTTCCGGCGCCTAACTCACAAGCGCAAGGTCCTGAGTTCGATCTCCGGTAACCATATACAATGCTGGGCGTGGTGACTCACACCCACCAGCCATCAATGCCACATACCACAGTGCCGGGGGCCTGGTGGCTCATGCCTATAATTCCACC
>PVIC010025501.1:0-25241 GCA_004025085.1 Thryonomys swinderianus
ACAGGGTCTCACTTTGTAGTTCAGGCTGGCCTTGAGCTCACTATGTAGCCCAGGCAAGCCTCAAACTCAGCAATCTTCCTGCCTCTTTCTCTCAAGTGCTGGGATTATAAGTGTGAGCCACCATGTCAGGAATTGCAGTATGTGGTATTGATTGCTGTTGGGTGTGAGTCACCATGCCTGGTATTGTTGTATGTGGTTACTGGGGATTGAACCAGGGAACTTGGGCTTGCTAGGCAGGCTCCAGAACCACTGAGCTAAATCTCCAGCCCTGTATTATTTTTCATTAAGTACTTTCTTTAGCTGTTTGTTAAGATGGTGACTGACAATGAATTTTCCATGTTTCTCTTCATCTTTCAGTATTCTGATATCCTCTTCATTACTTGAGGACATTTTCATTAGTTATAAGTTGACAGGTTCTTAATTTTAGTATTTGAAAAGTATTGAACTACTTATTGCTTCCACAATTTTTCATGAGAAATCCATTGTCATTCAAATAATTTTCCTCTGTTAATTAGATGGCATTTTTCTGATGCTGCTTTCAAATATATTTTGTTTTCAGAAGTTTATGTTTATATAGATTTATTTAGATATGTCTTTTTTGCTCTGATTTTGTAGTCTTTTGGCTCATGCCTTTGTCATATAAGTTTTCAGCTATTATTTCTTTCAGCTTTTTTAAGGTCCTTTCTCTTATTTTGTGTGATCACAAGAATATTAGATATTTTGTTGTATTGCCACGGGACCTGATGTTTTGTTAATTTTTTCAGTGTATTTTTCTTTGTTGAGATGAGATTATTTCTATTATACTCCAGCTCAGTGATTCTTGTCTCTGCTCCTTCTACAATGCTGGTGGGTCCTTCTACTGGGAATTTGTATTTCAGTTATTGTAGTTTTCAGTTCTCAAATTTGCAGTATGTTTTCTTTGTAACTTCTCTTTCTTTCATAGGCTTCTTTTCCTTTTAGCTTTCCTTACCCCTCTCCTTCTCTGCTGAGGCTGATTTTATTTCATTTGTTGCAATGGGTTTATAATAGCTTGGTGATGAGTTTTTCATCATTAATGCTTTGAAATCCCTGTTAGATAATTCTAACATTTCTGTCATCTTGATCTATTCAGAATATTTTCTTTCAGTTTGTGATATTCCTTGTACTTGGTAGAATGAGTTATTACTGATTGAAACTTTTCAGTGGTATGTTCATGCTTTGATCTGAGAAGGGTGGGAGAAGAACTTCAAATTCTCCACTTGGTCATAGTAGATACTTCAAGTCTTAGTTACTTGTTAGGAGCGATTCCTGCCCTCCATGTGAATTCTGCTGATAATATAAAAATGAGGTTTGTTCACTGACATAGGGAAATGTCAGTTAATGTTAGGGAGATTCCTGTCCCCCATATGAATTTTGCTGATAATATAAAAATGAGGTTTATTGACTGACAGGGACATAAAAAACCTGTCTCTGTTTTCTGTGACTTGCCTTTGGAGTCATGTTATACGAAACACTGTTTTTCAACCTTAGATTTTAATTTATGAACATCCTTTTGTATTAGATGAGTTTCTTGAATGCAACAGGCTATTGAATTCTCCTTTTTGATCCACTCTACCAATCTGTGTCTTTTTTTTAAAAAAAAATTAACTTATTGGTACATTATTTAACTTACTGGTACATTATTCATCACAATTACACTCAACATTGAGAATTTGTACCAGTACATGACATGACTTAATTTTCATTTTCCCCATCCCCTACCCACCGTGCAACCCCCTGCCCCTGTATACACAAGCTCTGTTTCCTTTTTTCCAGCAATTTTTTTCTTTCCCCTCATTACTTATCCCTAAACCCCATTTTCCTTTGAATATTTATTATTTCACAATATCAGTCATGCACTCTAGAGCTCATTTACAACTTCAGTTTCTCATACTAGAGAAAAGATACGATATTTACACATCTGTGACCTATTCTATGTCTTTTACTGAGGATGTGAAACAATTAAAATCAAGTTACTAAAGGGTACTGATTTATTCATGGCATTGTGTTCTTTTTCTTATGATAATTTATTTTTCTCTTTTTTAAAATCTATTTCTCTTGCTTGATGTATTCATTACAATTGTTGGCTTTTTTAGGATATTCTTGAGTATTTGTTGTAGTGCTGGCTTTTTGTTCATGTATTTCTTAAACTGTTCTTTATTTCTCCATCTACTTTGAAATTCATTCACGATATGTTGATATGGGTTGGAAGTTGTTTACTTTCAGGGCTTGAAATATTTCACTTTAGGTGTGTCTAGCCTTTGCATTGAGAAGTCTGCTGTAATCCTAATTGGTTTATTTTTATTTTTGGTGGTCCTGGAAATCAAACTCGGGTCTTGTGCTTCCAAGGTAGGTGCAGTACCATTTGAGCTAGATTCCCAGCATGGCTTATTTTTATATGTGATGTTTTGATTTTCTCTGACAGTCTTTTTAAGATTCTGTCTTTTTGTTGGCCATCTAGTATTTTGACTAAGATGCGTCATGGACAGCTTTTTTTTTTTTTTCATGATAGGTAGTTGGTGTGTTGCAAGCCTTGCTTATGTATGTTGGAATCTTCCTCATGCTTGGAAAATTTTCTGTTATGATTTGTGTAAAAAAAGTTTTTTTTGAGACAGGGTCTGGCTTTGTAGTTCAGGCTGGCCCTGAGCTCACTATGAAGCCCAGGCAAGCCTCAAACTCAGCAATCCTCCTGTCTCTGCCTCCCGAGTGCTGGGATTACAGGCCTGAGCCACCACGCCTGGCCAAAAATATATTTTATTTCATATGTGCTGTCTTCTAATTTCTTATGAATCCAATTAGGCTTAGGTTGGTTTTCCTACCATTGTCTACTAGATGTTGGATGACTTTCTTGTTCTCTGATCATATTTAAAGCCTCTCCAAATAATTTGTTGTAATTTACAATTTTGTCCTTGATTTCAGAAACCTTGTCTTCATATTGGTCATTTCTGGAATTTATGAATTGTACATATACTTTTCTATTTCTGGTGTTTCTGTCTGACATGTTTTTGTGGAATATATATCTCTCAAAAATTTTGTTTTGAACAATTTTGTTCAGTTCTTTCATTTTTTCTGTCATATCCACATTAGTTTTTATGGTAAATCCATGAAACCTGAGTCATGCCATCTTTGAACTCTACAAGTTTCCTTACCTCTTCTTTAATAAATTTGTAAAGCTTCACTGCCTGGTGTTTGCTTTCTTCTCCTTTGATGCCCCCTGGATCTGCCCCAGGAGAGCTGGAGACCTTAGGGACCTTTTGTTATAGTTTGTGTCTAGATTTTACCCCAGAGCCCCAAAGCTTTTTGGAAGTGCTTGGATTTGGAGTGTGATCCAGGGATTAAGGTTGTGTGATTGCTAAATTAGCCCACTGATTGGTGTGACATAGTTTTTGGTAAGAATAAAGTTGTTCTATCTTGGGTGTGAGGGCTATACACCCTAAAGTTGGGTAGCCTAGATCAAATATAAGGGGTACAAAAAGGGTCACTGTTTGTCACTTGCTGTTTGCTGCCTTGGTGTCTTCGGCCTGCCATGAACTGTTCTCCTCTGCAATGCCCGTCTGCCTTGGAGCCAGCCAACCATAAACTGAAACCTTTACAAGCTAAGAAGCAAATAAAGCTTTCCTCTTTTACTCTGGGTGTCAGGTAATTTTGTCTCAGCAAGAAGAAAGTAACTAAGACATCTTTTGGTGTGTGTGTGTGTGTGTGTGTGTGTGTGTGTAGTGCTGAGGGTTGAGGTCAACAGTGTGAGGAGAGATTGTAGTTCATGTGTTCATATGAAGACCTTTTCTGGCATAATCTGTCTTCGGGTGATCTGTTTGTGACTTTATTTGTCCACAAATAGTGCTCTCATCTATTTGGACCTGGTCACTCTGTTGAAAACAGAAAATTACAACTTGTTATAATAACATCATTAGATCTGGTCTTATATCACTTATATGTGTTAAACCTTACATATACACTTTCACCCTTTATCAATATTCTTTGTTTGAATCTATTGGTACTTTGTATATGCACATCATGATCATATTCAATATTGAGAATTTGTACCAGTATATGATATGATTTAATGATCATTTTCCCATTTCCCTACCCATCCCACAACCTCCCACCTCCTAAATACATAAGCTTTGTTTCCCTTTTTTAAATTACCATCACATTACTCACCCCTCTACGCCATTTCCTTTTGAATATTTTCTATTTCACAATATCCATCATATATTCTATAACTCACTTACATCTTCAGTTTCTCATACCAGAGAACAGATATGATATTTAGACATCTGTGACCTATTTATTTCACTTATGATTATGTGCTGAAGGTAGTCTATTTGAATATAAATGACTCAAACTTATCATTCTTTAAGGCAGAGTAATACGCCTTTTATCAGTATATTCTTTATAAGCTATACTATATCATTATTAGAAGCTAGTCTGCAATGCGGAAGGACAAAAAAAGGGAGGAAATGGAGGAATGGGTGAAAGAGGGCTGTAAGTCAGTAGAAGGAGAGTAGATAGGAAAAATTATAATATGCAAAAAATTAGATAGGGGTCAGACTCTGCTGGAAGTTGTTTGTAGTTAAAGTAAAGGTTTAAGGTTGAGGTTTTTAGGAAGATACTTGTGGAAGTGGGGGTGGGATGTAGCAAAAGCTAGGTGTAGTTTGGGGCTGAAGAAAACTTCAAGGCTGTCAGAACCTATTGGTACATTTTTGCATCTGTAAGGTGAAGAAGAGGCAGGGGAGACAAAGGGGCTAGGGAAAATAAGAGTGAAGGCAGTAAAATGCAGAGGACAGCGTTTCATACCAGAGAAGACAGAAAAGAGTGATAGTGAACAGAATATATGAAGCAAAACTCCTGAAAAGAATTTTAAAAGTAAGTTAAATGTGTACAGAGTTAGAATATAGTGTTACTACAGAAGATAGTATTTAAAAGAAAAAAGAGTCAGGAGAAGAGATAAGAAGAGAGAATATAAACAATATCTACATCAAAGCAAAAAGAAAAGGAAAAACACAAGCAGCCACAAATCTGCCTGGAATTTAGATCAAACACTCCAACAGGCGAGTGTACATGCAGTTCCCACGTCACCACTAACCCATGAAGCCATACTGCCCACACAGCCCCCTTCTTGCTTTAACTGTGGTCCTTCTGCATGGAGGAACACCACTTTCTTCTCTGTGCTGAGGGGTGTGGGTTTTTTTTATCCCAACTTCTTAATGCAGGCTGTGCTTGAGTATGGTTAACTAGGTTATTTTGTCTCTATTCCATCCCACCTCAATCTGAGAGGAGGAGGATGTGAAATAATTTTTCTAACATTGTGCATCTTTTCACTTTCTGCCCATGCCCTATGCTGCCTGTTTCCCTTTGTGCTGGGAAAACCTCTTTTTTTTTTTTTTTTTTTATTCTGTCACCAACAGTCCTCTGTCCCAGCTTGACCTATCTTTGGCTTGGGACTCAAGTCCCTAAATGACCCTTTCTCCGGAATTCCCATTTCCAGGTAGCAAGCAGAATCTGACACGGTTCCCAGACTTGGTTTAAAGACTCTTTTACTCCCCAGCCCCGCAATGTGAGAGTCACTGTTCAAGATTTCCTGCTAACTCAGACTTTTCTGATCTTTGTGGGAACGACAGGGAAGAGCTCAACGTGGATTAACTGATTAGGGTCGCTGCTGCTTATCTCTAGGGATGTGATCAGTAGTGGGTCCTGTCTGTGGACTTTGTGGTTGCTGTTCGCCTTGTTTATCTTCTGGCTGGCGGGGATGGGGAAGGCTTGTCTTCCTTGAGCACTAGAGTTGACGCTGCAGATGTGCAACATTCCCCACTGTTTGGGGATAGTTATGGGAAGAAAGAGTCAATATAGAGTCAATCCCAGGAGTCTAGCCCTAGTTTAGTCCCTCGAACTGTTTGGGAAACTTTCATGATGGCCAGTGCCCAGGCAGTGGGAGCAGGAGCTATGAAGACCAGCTGTGGTGGCAGTGCTTCCCTGTGATCTGGTCTACATGTACAGTCTTTCCAATTAATTTTCTGTCTCAGGGTGTAAGTATCACCACCATTTCAGCATACTTGTTCTTTCGGTGAATTTTTTCTGAGTATCTATGACATGATCCTTCCTCTAGTCAGCCATGTTAGATTTTGTCTCCACAACTCTTAAATCATCAAGTTAAGTTGAAACTCAAGTAATTAGCCTAAGTTCCACTTGAAAGATGAGTCTAGCAATCATGAACTAACAATCCAGTCCAAAGTGAGACAAGCTAACACTTTCCAGAAACTGTAGACTAAATGGAACCCACACATGTCTATGCTCTTAAACACAAAAGGTTTATGTATCGTTTCTCTAGTATGAGAAACTGAAGGTGTAAATGAGGCCCAGAATGTATGGTAGGTGTTGTGAAATAAAAAGAAAATGTTCAAAGGGAAAGGGGACATGGGGGGCAGGGTAAAACAAGAAAGAAAGAAAAATATTGATGGTGACAGCAAAAAAATGGAAACAGTTTACATATGTATAGGGTATGGGGTTGTAGGGAGGGCAGGAGAATTGGAAAAATGAGAATCAAGATATATCATGTACAGGTACAAATTCTCAATGATGAATGTGATCATAATGTATGTGTAAAATGTATCAATATGCTCAATAAAGGGGAAACACACAAAAGGTTTATTTTGGTATCCTTATATCACCAAGTGGAGATAATTAATTTCTATTTTAATAATTTTCAACTGGAGGTAATTTTGTCCCCATCCTTTCTCCCCAGGGATATGTGGCCATGTCTGGAGATATGTTTGGTTGGCAGGACAAAAGAGGCGTCAGTGGGTAGAATCCGGGGATCCTGCATCTCTCCGTGCACAGGGCAGTCCTAAACAACAGAGTAACCTAGCCCAAAATGTCAGTAGGGCCATGCTGAGAAATCTCAGTCTCTTCCTGTGATGAGGGAAATGAGATTTTATGTCAAAGGCCTTTCTATTTTGCGGTAAGACTTATTTAACATGAAAGGAAATTATACCAAGTATTATTTGCTTTCTCAGTTATTTCTGGGTTTGTGATTTAAAGTGAGGCCCTGAAATTATGCCAGTTTGTGAGAAAAATGATCAACGTTTTAAAACGTGGTCATAAATCAAGTACAAATGTAATTAGAGCTATTGAAGATATTTTAGTAATACAGCTAGTTACAAAATAAATAACAATAATCAATAGCTTCTCTATATTTAAGAATAGTTGCAAATATAATAAAGACAGTTCTGTTAACAATATCAACCAAAAGTATGAAATTCCTAGAAACAATCTTTTTAAATGTGCATCACTTAAATCAAGAAAACCATAAAATTTTACGGAGGAACATAATAAAAGATGCAAACAAAAAAGAGACCCTCCGAAGGTACAGACTTGGTAACACAAAAATGTCTTATCTCCAAGTTAATCTAAGTGTTTAAAACAATTCTCGTAACATCATAACGGGATTTTTTTTTTTTTTGAGACAGGATCTCGCTTTGTACTTCAGGCTGGCTCTGAGCTCACTATGTAGCCCGGGCAAGCCTCAAACTCAGCAATCCTCCTGTCTCTGCGTCCTAAGTGCTGGGATTACAGGCATGAGTCACCACACCTGGTATTGTGGTATGTGGTTACCCATGAGCAAATTTGGGACCTTGGGCTTGCGAGGCAGGCGCTGGAACCACTGAGCTAGATCCCCAATGCCATAATGGGAATCTTTGAAGGGGAAGAAAAAAAGGAAGAACTTAACAGGATTCAAAAGTTTGAATAAATATATGAGACTGGCTGTCTCTGTTTTGCATAGTTCCGGCTAGCCCTGAACTCATTATGTAGCCCAGGCAAGCCTCGAACTCAAAAAATCCTCCTGCCTCTGCCTCCCATGTGCTGGGATTACAGGCATGAGCCGCACCCCTGGCATTGTGGTACATGGTACTAGGGATCAAACTTGGGACCTTGTGCTTGCAAGGCAGGCGCCAGAACAACTGAGCTAATTCCCAGCCCTGTTTTGTTTTTCTTTTTAAGGAAAGTAATGATAGAGTACTTGCAGGAAAATATATGAAAAAATATATATTCATTCTTTTCTTGTATGTTGAAAATATTATATAAAACATGTAAAAAATGAATTCTAGAGCTACAATTATTTAAACTCTGTTATAGAGCAAAGCTCTATATAGGAAGAAAAATCAGTGCAGTATTTTAAGTACAGAAATACTAACCCTGTGTTTATAAGGGTGACGTTTGGATCTGTGATGGGTGAGAGTAGAATACTAAATAAATGAATTACCTTAGCTGGCTATTTCAGTGTGTGTGGGGGTGTTTAAAGAGGTTAATATTTGCTTAAAGATGACTCAAAAGGATTCTCACATGAATCAGAGGTATAAAAATGGAACTAAATGTTGTAAAGGCTTCAGTGAGTGTGAAAATGTGTAAATACTGTTCTTGGATTGGAGAGAGGAAGATATACACACATATTTACATATTTCTGTGGTAGCAACATTGGACTCAATTTGGAGTCGTCACATGGAAATACACCCTTAGCCTTTAAAAATTTATCATTTTTATTTTTTTTTATTTTGAGATAGTGTCTAAGTTGCTAAGTTCTCCAGGCTGGATTCTAACTTGTGATCCTACTGCCTCAACTTCTCAGTATTTATATTTAATTTTTAAATAATATAATCAAGTGGTTCCAAAGTGAAATTATAAATATTACAAATAGGTATGCTGTCCCCTATCTTCACTATATTACCCCTACTCCCTTCCCACACTGAGCTAACATCTATAATTGAACATACCCTTGCAGTGTTTCTTTAAGGATTTGTTAGCAAATTTAAAATATGTGTTTTTAGCCATCTAGTACTTTTGAAATAAATGTGTACTTTATACACTATTTTGTATCTGAATTTTTAAACTAATACTATATATTTTTGTATGCTTATTTAAGATATCTGCAGTTTTACCATGTCTATCAGTATACAGAGAGCTCTCTCAAAATTTTTCTATGACATCATAGCATTTTGTAGTCCAAACGTTCTATAACTTGTCTATGCAGTTCCTTAATGATGGGTTTTTGAGTTGTTTCTTCATTTGCTAATACAATGAGATATCAGAGATCATTTTACCTGTTATTTTGCAAATATGCAAGCACACATTTTTACCTAGAAATTTTATTGGGTTAAAATACACATAGCAAAATTGAGCATTTTAATGACATAAAGTACTTTGTGGATAAAGTTTTGAAAGTATTGCTGGTTTCAAAAGATACAAGCATTTGTAATATTTAAAGCTTCAACCTCTTGCTTTCAATGGGAATTGTACCAATTTACACTCCATTAGGAACCCATGAAGCTGTATCATCTCAGTGTCCCTAACAGAGTTCACTATTAGTTTTTGACTTCTTATTATGTTAGTTGAAATTGATGAAATTAGTCTTGCAAAAGGTAAGGAAACCAAGTGATAGAAGGAGGGAGAGAGTGGGAAGAGGAGATGAGGAAAGAGTTAAGATGTGTTATGTACATGTACGAGCTCCATATGATGAATATAACCATTATATATATTACAGACAAATACTATTAAAATTTTTAAAGATGAGACTGAATATTTTTTCATATATTTAAGAGGGAGAGTCTTTTAAAACATAACATGCAGATACAGACCATAAAGTAGAAAAGGATGGAAATATTTGACTACATACAAAATAAAAATAAAATAAAATTGGGCCGGAGGGTTAGCTCAATGGTTCTGGCGCCTGCCTCGCAAGCTCAAGGTCCTGAGTTCGATCCCCAGAAACAGCATACAATGCTGGGCATAAAGACTCATGCCCACCAACAATCAACCAGCAATCAGCACCACATACCACAGTGCCAGGCGTGGTGGCTCACGCCTGTGATCCCAGCACTTGGGAGGCAGAGACAGGAGGATTGCTGAGTTCGAGGCTTGCCTGGGCTACATAGTGAGCTCAGAGCCAGCCTGAACTACAAAGCAAGACCCTGTCTCAAACAAACAAACAAATAAATAAATGCATAAATAAATAAATAAATGCATAAATAAATAAATAAATAAATAAATAAATAAATAAATAAATACCAGTGACAAACTGGGGAAGAGGTAAGTTTTACAACACCTGACAAAATACCAGTGAATAAACTTGACACATACTTTTATTAAAATAAGTAATAAGGGGACAGTATTTTCCAGTAAGAAAATGGGCAAATGATACAATGGACAGTTTCTGAAGAAATTAAAATGTCCATTAAACTTAGTCAAAGTCAGCCTTTTCAGTAGGTAATGAATTATAAATACAAGTGCCTTTGCTATAAAATTGATTTTTTAAAAGTATACATGTGATACATCTCCTAAATTAAAATTAAACAGCAATATCTTACTGTACATATTTAAGTACCTGGTGGTGGTACATGGTAATACTCTCAGTTTCTTCTGAGCATCTTTTCCCTGCCCTCTTCACTCCTAACAGACCTAGGTGTTTTGGGTGGCAGGTTTTTTGTGTGTGTTTTTGTTTTTGTTTGCAGTACCTGGGGTTGAACTCAGGCCTGTGCGTCCAAGGTTGGAGCGGTACCATGTGAGCTACATCCCCAGCCCAAGGTGGCAGTTTTATATGTTTCCATGAATTATTCTACAGGCATAGGCAACAACAGATTTAAGTACAGTTATTTACTAGGTACTTTTTCCCTTTTGAAGGGGAGATAGGATATCTGTACTTAGGTGTTAAGGCCTACAAAGGATGACTTAACTCAGGAGAAACAGGTTTTGAACACCTACTTTCAGGTGCCATGAACAGTGATCTGTAGTACATAAAAAAGATATTAACTTTGTTTTCAAGTAATTTATTAATTTTATTTGTGCTTTTATGCAAATTAATTTTTCCAGCTTTATTTCTGCTACAGCTTTGGGCTGGGGGTTTAGCTCAGTGGTGCCACTTCCTGTCTTGCAAGCACAAGGTTGTGAATTTGATCCCAGGTACCAAAAACAAAAAAATTGTTTTTTCTTCTTTTACAGTTTTGTTTTTAAATTTTAAAGCAAGAGACAGATAATATGTATTCTTAAATTTTATTCTAGATTTCTGTGTATTATTTTTCATATTTTTGTTATGATATAATTAATATACCATACAGCTCCACCACTTAAAGTATAAAATTCAAGCCAAATATGCCAGCACACGGTTCTAACCTCAGTACTCCAAGAAGCTGAGGTAATTTAGTGAGACCGTGTCTCAAAAACAAAATGTAAAGGACTGAGGTTCAATCCCTAGTACTAAAAAGACAAACATAAAATTCATTTTTTTGATGCAAGGTGTCATGACGTAGTACAGGCTGGTTTTCAGTTCATTACGTAGAAGGGGACAGCCTCAAACTCTTCTCTTGCCTTAGCCTTGCAAGTATCAAACTTGCAATCATGCGCCACCATGCCTGGCTCAGCCTATCACTTTTAATATATTCAGAATTGTATAACCTTCACTGTAGTCAATGTTAGAATATGTTCATGATTCCCAAAAGAAACTATGCCCATTAATAGTGAGTGCATAATCCTCTCTTCTCCCAATTGCTGGAAACTATTCATGTATTTCCTACCTCTACAGGTTTTATTATGGACAGTTCAAATAAATCAAATCATACATTATTTGCTCTTTTGTGATGAGCTTCTTTCACCTGACATTTTTTCAAGACTTATCCCTATTGTAGCATCAATACTTCTACTTTTTAAGGCAAATAAAATGATATTATATGGATATACTATATTTTTATCAATTCATCAATTAATGGACATTTAAGTTGTTTCTGTATTTTGTCTAATACTGACATGAACGTTCATGCACAAATTTTTGTCAATATGTTTCATTCCATTGGGCAGGTATTGCCAGATCACATGACTACCACATGCTAGTGCCCCAAAGAAGCTACTCTGTTTTTTTTCACTCTCACCAGCAGTACATGAAATTTCTAATTTCTTCACATTTGCTTACACTTGATACTATCTGTTTTTTATTATACTCATCTTAATGGATATGAAGTAGTTTTCCATTATGGCTTTGGTATGTAATTCCCTGATAACTAATGTCCTTGACATGTTTTCATGTACTCACTGGCCAATTTTGTCAACAATGTTGCGTCTTTCTGATCATTCTTTTATATCATATGTCCCTCTGTCCACCACCCAGCTTTAAAAGACTGACAGCATTCTATTTTCCTTACATGGATAATCCAAGATAATCTCAGAATACTTAACCTTAATCCTATCTGTAAAGTCCTTTTTGTCAAGTAAGATCATATATTCACAGGTCCTGAGATGTAGCCATATTTGAGGATGATATCTGAGTACCATACTAGAACAATATTAATGTCTTCTGATCCATAAACATGAAAATTTTCCATTTATATGAAACACTTCTAATTTCTTTCCATCATGATTTAGCTTTGTGTGGAAGTATTACAATTCTCTTGTTAGATTTCTAAAGTTATGTTTTAATTCTTTTTGAGCAACAATAAGTGAAATTATGTTCTTATATTCATTTTGGATTATCCATTGCTATAAATAAACGTACTTATTTTATATTTTGATCTTGTATCCTGTGGCCTTGTTGAACTTGTTTATTTTTCTAACAGATTTTGTGTGATTTCTTGGAATAGTATGTATTAATGATAATGTTGCCTGTGAAGTAAAGGTATTTTATTTCTTCTCTTTCAAGGTGGAGTCTATTTATTTTGTTTTTTCCACCTAATTATCCTAGCCAAAATTTCCAGTGTAGTGTTGAAGTGGTAAGAGTAGGCATCCTTCTTTCATTCTTGGAGGTAATGGAATAATATTGTTTTTCACCATTAAGAATGGTGTTACACAGTGCTGGGCATGGTGGCTCATGCCTGTAATCCCAGCACTCAGGAGGGAGGCAGAGACAGGAGGATTGCTGAGTTAGAGGCTTGCCTGGGCTACATAGTGAACTCAGGGCCAGTTTGAACTACAGAGTGAGCCTCTGTCTCAAAAAAAAAAAAAGAATGTTGTTACTAGGGCAGGTGTGGTGGTGCATGCCTGTAATTTCAGCACTTGAGAGGCAGAGGCAGGAGGATCACCATAAGTATGAGGCCAGCCTGGGCTACATAGTGAGTTCAAAGCCACGCTAAATGACATGGTGAGACCTTGTCTCAAGCAAATAAACAACAAAAAAAGAAGAATGATGTTACTGTGGTTTTTCTTATTGATGCCTTTTATAATGTTGAAAAAGTTCTCTTTTCTTCTTAGTGTGTTAAGTGTCTTTATCATGAAAGGATGTTGGATTTTTGTCAAGTGACTTTTCTTCTTCTCTTGAAATGATAATATGTTTTTATAATAACAGCATAATTAAGGTAAAATTCACATCCTTTGAAAGTGCATAATTCAGTGGTTTTAAGTAATTACAGAGCATGCAACCATCAGCACTATGTAATGGAAAGCATTTTCATTATCCCAAAATGAAACCCTGTACCCATTAACAGTCACTTCCCATTACCCTACATTTAAGGCCTTGGCAACCACGAGTATATTTTCTGTGTATGAATTTGCCTATTCTGGATATTTCATACAAACAGAATCCTGTGATATGTGGGACTTTGTGTCTGGTTCCTTTAACTTAGTGAATTTTTTCCAAGATTCATCCATGTTGTAGCACATAGCAGTACTTAATTGTTTTAATTCAGATGAGCTCTTTTCAGGTTTCTTTTTCTCTATCTTGGTAAACTTTAATTTGCTGCTTATGTGAAGCTATCTCCTTGAACTGGTTATTACCAAATATTCATGTTTTAAATGTGTAATCTTGTGTTGCTCAGCACCAATATCCTAATAACAACATATACAAAGATAGCCTCCAATCACAAACAGCTTCATCACCCAACTAACCCAGTCACTTCAAACCACTCCACCACGAGCCCACCTATCCCCTTGGGACATGCTCCCTTCTTCCCTCCCATCCTCTATGAAAGCCAAAACCCTACCTGCAATAAAGAGAAGCCTCCTCCCTTAACCAAGAGTTGGTGTGTTGATTCTTGCATCCCTGCACACCCTCCCGCCAACCCCGACTCTACAGGACAAAACAACAAAGACCACAACAAAGAAAGCAGTCTTGCAGTTGGAGGTCCCTCATATTGTTTCAAATAGAGTCCTTGCTTTTGGGGATAGATGGGAAACTGTCTTGCAAACAACCTTTAACTTGGGGAAAAAATTGAAGTGAGTACTTTTCGAATTGGGTGCTGGAAATAGCCACTGGTCTTCTTGCTTTCCTTACCAGATATTGAACTTAGTCCTGGAACTGAGGTGGGATAAGCTAATCAGTATGCTCAACCCTCTATGCCTGAGATAGGACCTCTGTCTTATGAGTGGGGGTGACTAAAAGAAGCAAGGCCCTGAACTCTTGCTTGTATGCATCAGAATTTGTGTTGAATGTGATGAATATCCCTTTACATCTGTGTTGGAGTTCTGAGGAATGCTGGTTGCTTGTGCTTCCCATTAAGAAATATATCCTTTTATTTTCTTTCTGTATCATATTTATTCCTTCCCCTCATCACAGTCCCAAAGGGGGGAGGAGGGGGGAGTGGGTAGGAATATGGGTAAAAATGAGAATTAACTTGTGGCATACACTGGTACAAATTTCCCAATGTTGTATGTGATTTTGAGATGTATATAAATTGTACCAATAAAGAATTCAATAAAAAAAGAAAGAAATATATCCTTTGGGGCCGGAGGATTAGCTCAGTGGTTCCGGGGCCTGCCTCGCAAGCGCAAGGCCCTGAGTTTGATCCCCAGTAACCACATACAATGCTAGGCGTGGAGACTCATGCCCACCAGCCATCAATGCCACATGCCACAGTGCGGGGCGTGGTGGCTCACGCCTGTAATCCCAGCACTCGGGAGGCAGAGACAGGAGGACTGCTGAGTTCATGGCAGCTTGCCTGGGCTCCATAGTGAGCTGAGGGCCAGCCTGAACTACAAAGCGAGACCCTGTCTCAAAAAAAAAAAAGAAATATATCCTTTGACTGAGAGCTGAAGGCAGTCCTCTTGGCTATTCTTACCTGGAATGTAACTTCCATTAAGGTGAACAAAGGAATGGGCAGTAGGAAATAAGTGGATTGTAGCTCATATGCCATAGGCTCTCACTGTTCTATTTCTGGGTTCTAGCAGCTTTTCTTGAATAAATATTACATTTGCTCTCTGCCCTTAGGACAATTTCCAACTAAAAAAATACTCTTTGCCAGTTATAGATTTTTCACTAAGGAACAGTTCCACAGGGTTTTTAATGCCACAGATATGGGAGTGGATCCCTTTCCCTACACTGACTTTTTAGTAAAGTAGAATTTTATAAAGGTAGAAGACGCCTGGCTGTACTAAGTCATATGGATGAATTATTTTTTAAAGCAATCATGTGTTATTTTTACCACTGTTTTGTTTATCAGCTTTGAAGGTATAGTACTTGCTTTTACTTGCTTTGTTTTTATTTCTCCATATGTGAACCTTGTTATAATACTATTTTACTTTTTAAAAATTATTTTAATGACATACCTTTCTCTTGCTACTGTTTTAGGCTTGGCTCCAACATCTACTGCTGTCACTACCACTACTAGTTCAAGCACCATGCTGTTTACTTCAATATCAAATGCTTCTACCTCCAGAGCTGCTATGGGGCTCTTATGTAAGTTATACTTATTCCAAAGAACAGTGTTATTTTGATTTGCCTATGTAAGCTATAGATCTCTGTGGATGTCCTGTATCTCATAAATCATTGTGATGTTTGAACTAACTGTTGCTATTAATAGTAGCTTCACTTAGAGTCTAATTATCTGGGCTTCAACCGTACATTTTTTATTAGCGTGGTTATGAAAGCTTAAAATGATAAATTTGAGCATCTAATTCATTAAGTTTATGATGTTTTGAAACAACTTCTTGAAACTATTATGAATAGGAAGTTACAGTTTTGCCAAGTGTGTCTCAAGGGACAAAAATCCTTATTATCCATGTGAAGAAGATAAAATGACAAATAAATGGTGGACACTTGATATGACATATTCTTCTATATAGACCAAGTCTGTGGTCTCTATATTGTACCACTCAAAAATGAAACATGGCAAAGGACCAGTTATAATTTGGAATTCTTGTTGAAACTCATGTGATGTGTGTGTGACATCTCGGGACCTCTCCTCTGAAGAGGAATATCTGGATGTTTTGAGTTGAGAGGTGGGACATTATCTTATAACTTGAATTTTTGTGTTATCATGTCTTCCACAATAGATTAATGACAGATGTTAAAATATTGAATTCTGCCTATATCTTATGTAAGTCTTTATTACAGATACTTATAAACTGACTATAACTTTAACGTATTTTCACAGTGCCTTGACCTTTGCTAACCTTTGTTGTATTGTAACCTTAGCTGTAATAGGGTCCTCCCTCCCTAAGTTCTATGATAGCAAAATTTTTGTATCCCTGGGAAATAAATTTGCCAGGGTATTCTGATGCTTAGGTTAGTGTGAATAGTGGCATATATTATTCATCCCCTTGTGCCTTTGAGGTAGATACTAGTTAGAAGAGTTGGTTATTACATGAGTTGATTTTCTATTAAGACTTCGATATTTTTTATCTTTTAAAAAATTTTTATATTTATTGGTACATTGTATACACATCATGATCACATTCAAAATTAGGAATTTTTACCAGTATATGACACAATTTAATTCTCATTTTAGACATGACTGTGATTCTGGAATCCTTTTGAAATATGTAAGAAACATTTTTCTCAAACATTCTGAGTTTAATGAATATGATTTGACAAATATGACCCTATCTGAGATTTGGAGTTAAATCATTGAATTACATGTACTTCTGTTTAGAAGTTTGCCTTCTGAATTTTGACAGGTTTCCTCCCTTTCCTACCTCTGATATCCTTTCCTACAAAATAAAAAGATGCTTAGATCACAGTATATTTTAATAAAATTTAATGAATTATAACTTGCATATCACACAATCAACTTATCTTAAATGTTGAAGCCAGTGTACCCAACTGTGTACCTATCATTTGTGTACCCATCATCTTGACAAGATCCCTGTAGATCAGCACTAATATATTTTCTATCTCCATAGATTTGCCTTTTCTGGAATTTCATGATTCTATATGTTATTTGTTTTTATTAAAAGAATAATAGTTAATACCGTCTTGTTCTCCATAGTTGGTGCTCCAACAATTTCACCTCAAACACTTGGTGGCATAATATTGGAATGTGGAGTGAAAGTCTCTGGAGTGGGCGGAGCAGCTTCTGCAACATCCAGTAGGTGTTTAGAATTACTGGGATGTAATGGGGGACTTCTTTGAAATGTACTACAGTATAACCAGTATATATGTAGTATTTCTTTAGCTTCTAGTTCTCCAAAAGTGTGTTGTGACTGTTTTATCAGAGTCTCCAAATGGTATACCTGTATAGAAAATTACCAAAAAGTAGAATGGGACAGCTGATATCAAAGACAGTACTTTTTTGACCATTCATCCATCAGTGAACAAAGAAATAACTGATATCCTGCCTTAAACATTGCATGCTGTACACATGTATTGAATATCATATTCAGTATCATACTGCACACCACAAATATGTAAAGATATCATATGTCAAATAAAAATATAACTAGGATTGGGAGCACAGCTCAGTGGTAGAGCACTAACAGAATGCTCTAGGCCTTGAGCTTGATACCAGCATTGAAAAATGTTTTTAAATGCTATTTCTACTTTAAGGTGACCACAGTCAAAACTATTATCAAATTCTTCTCAATTTTTACACTTAAGAACTTTTGTTATTATGCATATTATTTAAAATATTGGAACTAATATTTTTTCTCTAAAATTTAATTTTTGACCTTCAGTAAAGTCAGCTTGCCCCTAAAGTTGATTTCAGACCACCCTAAGTTCCTTTCTGCCTATAGGGATCTAGTTAGGTTGTAGATAGAGGAAAACTTTGTTATTTATTGTCAGTAGCTATTGTCAGCTAGGTTATCAGGATTCATTTGCTATTTAAGCTGACCATGTAAGTAGGAAAGTCTTTTTTTTGTTGTTGTTTTTGTTTTTTCTTTTACTTAGGGCTAACATGAACATTTTTGCAAACCTAGCATAAAATAAAAGTCAACCTCTTTTAAGCTTAAAATAATGATTCCTAAATGGAGATGTAAAACATCTCTGATGTCTTTCTTATTTTAGGTGATCAAGACTTGGTGAGTTTCTACAGCGCAGTATCCTAACTGGCCAACCACTGAGAACTGTATATGATCTATTGTGAGAACTTTCCAAGTTACCATATTTGCAAAATATGTAACTCATATTTTGACCTATAAAACATTGAAAAAACCCTGAGACTCAAATTCCTCTTTGGCAACTTTTGCCCTTGGCTCTAGCCCAGACCTTAGCACCACTCCGTCTACCACTACTGTATGTCCTGAACCTCCTCCTTGTCTGACAGTGCCTCAGCCTGACACCCTCAACCCAAGACTTTTTCCTACTCATTTTTCCCTCTCCCCAAATTTATTTACTTGTTTTGATACTTCATCTCACAAACCAGCCTTGCAGAACAGCTTTTACGTGCCTGCTTCTGAAAATTTACAGGTCTCTGGGATTACCATCTGACGTAGGTAACATTCTCAAATTTTGAAGAGAAACTTGCTTTTTATCAGTCTCACTTTTCCTATGGATCTGTGGAGGTGATAGTGCCCAATCCCAGCATGCAGTAAGACTACAGTTGTTGAGCCAGAGATTTAGCTCAGGGGTGCCAGCACCCGCCTGGCAAGCGCAAGGTCCTGAGTTCGACCCCTGGTAACCACATACAACAATGCGGGGTGTGGTGACTCATGCCCACCAGCAATCAGTACCACATACCACAGTGCTGGGCGTGGTGGCTCACGCCTGTAATCCCAGCACTCAGGAGGCAGAGACAGGAGGATTGCTGAGTTCGGGGTGGCTTGCCTGGGCTACATAGTGAGCTCAGGGCCAGCCTGGGCGACAAAGTGAGACCCTGTCTCAAAAAAAAAAAAAAAAACTGCAGTTGTTGATCAGGAACAGGACTGGAAAACTGTGCCACATAATCTTTTAAAGGATGTTTTCATCATTTTGTACAACGATTAAGACTGTAAGAATGAAATTTATTTAAATGTAAATCCAAATTTGGATTCAGTTATTTCATATTATTTATAGTTATTTTGTATCATTTATAGCATTTTCTTTTTGCTACATAGTTAGAATTGACTATATTAAATTACTTAAAGTTGTAACTTGCAAAAACCTTACTGTGATAGAACTTTCACTCTCAAATCTATTGCTTCTTTTGGTTTTAATTAAAATATTGTTACTTAAATATGTCAGAACTAATTTACACCTTTTAAACTAGGATAAAACATAAGAACAAAAATACTGTACACAAAAGGTTAAAATAGTTGTACCACTCTTTATAAGTCTCAAGATTCCCATTTTCAATATTCCTTTGTGTTTAAACTGACAGTGTTAATTTCCCAATGGTATCTTTCAATATCTTCAAGGGAGGTGTTTTGTTTTTCTATTTGACTGTTTCTTTAGTGGTGGTGTGATATTTGTGCTTTTATTATAGAAACTACACATGTATTATCACTTCCTCTAAAGAGAACAGTTTGTTGTTTATCCTTCTAGCTTTTCTCTAAATATATAAAACATACATGAAATTTTACTGTTTTACAACAGTGTCACACTGTCCCACTATCAATCCTAGAATTTGCTATTTCCTCTTAAATGTACATCTTTGTATATCTGCCCATGTCAGAAAATAGAATATTTTTTAGAAAATAGTCTCTGAATGAAGATATGCTCCTTTATACAAAGGATACTTATAAAAACTTTTCTTCATTTCTTGACTGTGGTATTTATTGTATAGCAGTTGCTCTTACTTAAAACATTCTTTCTTAAATGTAGTAGTTATTACTTTGAATGAACTGGTCAATAAGTGACTACTGATAGTATAATTAATTTTCAGCATTTCTGGAGTAAGATTTCCTTTCAGATAAATTTTTGTTCTAAGAAAAGCATGGCATCTGGCTGTCAAAGAACACTAGCCCAAATCCAATCTGTGATCTCTTTACTGTTCTAATTGTTCATAACCCCAGGGTTACTTTGTGATTGAACAGTCTTCCTCCATGGTTCTTATTCCACCTTCAAAGGGACCAATGCAAAGAATGGAGAATTAATGCAAAGCTTCTTGTGCTCAAAGGGAAATTGAGTCTTATAAAAATCAAATACTGGGTTGGAGGGTTAGCTCAGTGGTTCCAGCGCCTGCCTCACAAGTGCAAGGTCCTGAGTTCGATCCCGGGTAACCACATATGATGCTGGGCGTGGAGACTCACACCCACCAGCAATCAATACCGCCTACCACAATGCTGGGCGTGGTGGCTCACGCCTGTAATCCCAGCACTCCGGAGGCAGAGACAGGAGGATTGCTGAGTTCCAGGCTTGCCTGGGCTACATAGTGAGCTCAGGGCCAGCCTGAACTACAAAACGAGACCCTGTCTCAAAAAAACAAAAAAAAAACAAAAACAAAAAAAAAAAACAGAAATCAAATACTGATATTGCTGTGGCACTGTTACTTCAGGGAAGTTGGAACTCAAGAACTGTTCGGATATAGGGTCTACCTAGATCAAATACTGCACAAACTTAATGTAACTATTTTTCCTTTATCTATTTTTTCTCTTAAAACTTCCCACTGTTTTTCTCTTTTGTTGTCTTTTTGTTTGCCTTGTTCCTAATTTTTACTTACTCACGATGCCTTACTTGTACTTCATGTCTTTCCTGTGTTATTTTTCTTTGAACTTTCTCTGCCTGCAGCCTGATGCCTTCTACATTTTTACAATCATTTTCCAATTTCTGTCTATCATCTGATTGCTTTCATACATCTGGACACATTCCATATTTCTACCTAGAGTTGAATTATTTCATATCGTAAATTTCTGACAGTTCTAATCCATCTTTGGCTAGAATATTTTGTGCTAGAACCTCCCGTAGATGTAAAGAATGCCTTCCTATATTTCACTGGCCCATTCCAGACACAAACAACTGTGAACCAGGAGCAACAAACAGAATTGCCCGGAATAAAAGAGGAGTATCTAAGCTGTCTTTCATCAGTAATAGGGTAGCCCACGGTCCCTTACAATAATCAGTACTTGTGGCATGCACCATAATTTCCATATTTACATAGTTCAGTCATTAACCTGAAAATATTGCTAATTAAAAAAGGCCAACATAAGACAAACAATTGTGCACACATGTTACATTTCATAACAAATTTCATATTATAAAAATAGCACTTAATTACAAGAACATTTGAAAATACAGAGAAACAAAAAGAAGAAAATAAAATATTCTCAATCTTCACTCACCATAATTTTCTGTGCATTGTTCTTTAAGTGGTCAGTGTGTAGTAAGAATCAAAAGTGCTATTTAAGTTCTTAGAACCAGAAGAAAATTATGACTAAGAGAGAAATAGGCAAAAAACATGGAGAATGAAGAATTTAAGGTAGACTGTAAAATAGTCTCCGGATTTCATCTGTAAGACAGCCAAGTGTTTTAGCAGGGATTTTATAGAGATTTTTTAAAATTGCAATTACTCATTTCTTGAAAATTTAGGAGACTTTGCAAGCAAGGTCATCTGCGTCTGAAGTTATGCTAATCTTAGTTCCCATCACTGAGACACAAAACCTGACATACACAATTTAAAGGAGGAAAGATTAACTTTGGCTCATGGTTTCAGGGCATTCCAGTATCTGCAGGCTTCATGGACAGGAACATCAAGGCAGAAGGGCATGCGCCAAAGCGGAAAGGGCCAGGGACCAGATAACAGTACCCAAGATCATGCTTCAGTGGTCCACACTAAGACACCTCAAAGGGTTTTGCTGTCCTCTTCCAGCCATTGCCCAAGCCAATGAAGCTGATAATTTACCCTAACCTACACAAGAGTTTTCTTTATGGAAAGAGTTTTGAAGATTGATTTGATTTCTTTTCTTTTCTTTGTTTTTGTTTTGTTTTTTAAAGACAAGGGTATGCTGTTCAGGCTGGCCTTGAACTCACTATGTAGTCCAGGCTGGTCTGAAATTTGTAGTGATCCTTCTGCCTCAGTCTCCTTAGTGCTAGTATGGTTTGACTGAATTTCTTGAATAGTTAAAAGAGCTTGTTAAGTTTTATTTTTCAGCTAATTTATCCAAAAGTTTTAGTTTTCAGCAGGAAGGTTAATTCAGATATCTGGCCTGCCATATATCACTTCCTATTACAATAGTATTAAGGTTACATCTATAATTTTGAGTTCATGTACACATTTAAAAACACAACCTTCTAGGGCCGGAGGGTTAGCTCAGTGGTTCCAGCGCCTGCCTTGCAAGCGCAAGGTCCTGAGTTTGATCCCCGGTAACCACATATCATGCTGGGTGTGGAGACACACCCACCAACAATCAACACCGCATACCACAATGCCAGAGGTGGTGGCTCACGCCTGTAATCCCAGCACTCGGGAGGCAGGGACAGGAGGATTGCTGAGTTCGCGGCGGCTTGCCTGGGCACCATAGTGAGCTCAGGGCCAGCCTGAACTACAAAGCGAGATCCTGTCTCAAAAAAAAAAAAAACAAAACAAAACAAACAAAAAAAAAAACCCCACAACTTTCTAGTTTTTAACCTTGAATGCTCGAGGCTTAAATGAAACATCTGTTATTTCTTACTAACATTATTTGTTTTATTTTCTAGCTACAACTTCCACAACCACTACCACCACTATTACCACCAATACCATTACTACGATTACCAGTAACTTCAATCCTAATCTGAGACCACTGACATCAACTGGGATTGAGAACACTGGTCTAATGAGTATTTCTTCTGTACCTCTTACTTCAACTGTCAAGTAAGTGTATTTATTTGAAAATTCATATGAGTTTCATTTTATCACATCAGAGGAAGTTTGCATGTATAGCTTTGGAATAGGGTTTGAAGTTATAAAAATGAGTTCAGACAGCAGAGAAAGGTCTCTATAGTTTAGGAAGTTGAATAACCAACAGTCTTTTGACTAATGTTATAATACATTTCATTAACATTGCTAATTATAGCTACTATTTATTGTGTAATTACTATATATTTAAAAAGGTGACAGTGATTTAAAAACATCATTTAATCCCCACAATAACCCTATGAAATAGAGATTATTTTTGTTCATACTTTATTCATGAGAAAATGGGAGCACATAGGGATTTTATGTGTGTAATTTATTTATGGTAACATACTTGATAATGACTGAACCAGGATTAAAATTCAGGCAATTGCACTCCAGCAGGCACGTTAAACTTGAGGACCTCAGGTGTTTTTCCTTTCATTTCTTCTTTAGTATTATAATAAAGTTTTTTAAAAAGTTTTATTGCTTATATACATTAACTATGTTGCTAATTTTATATGTGGCCCAAGATAATTACTCTTTATTAAAACAAATGAGAGGAATGCCGGACGTGGTGGCTCACGCCTGTAATCCCAGCACTCGGGAGGCAGAGACAGGAGGATTGCTGACTTTGCAGCGGCTTGCCTGGGCACCATAGTGAGCTCAGGGCCAACCTGAACTACAAAGCGAGACCCTGTCTCCAAAAAAAAAGAAAAGCAAAAAAAAAAAAAAAACAAATGAGAGGAAAATTACCATAACCCACAAGTTGGACACACTCACTCTAGAACTTGTATTGTTACAAACTATACAAAACATCTGTGTGTACTTGACATCCTTTCCCCCAATGATAACATCTTAGAATACTATAGTACAGTATCACAACCAGGATTTGCTAGTCATACAAGTTAAGATATGGAACATTCTAGCACCACAAGAATTTCCCTGTTACTCTTTAATAGCACATTTTTCTGAGCCCCTAACCATATTAATTGGACCACAATTAATTTTCTTCAGAGCCAGGGATTTAGCTCAGTGGTTTTAAAACCTACCTCACGAGCACAAGATCCCAAGTGCTATCCCCAGTTTCAAAATAACACAAACAAACAAAAACCCACAGTTAATCTTCTAATTTCTATAATCATTACACTTCAAGAATGTTCTATAGATGGATACATACATGTGTGGCCACTGCGGACTGGCATTTTTCATTGACCATAGTTCTTTGGGATACACACAAGTTGTCCTTTTTCATTTCTGAGTAGTATCCTATAGTATTGTGGTGTGCTATGGTTTTGTCTGGCTATTCAGTTGTTGAAATACATCTAGGCTGGCATAAACATTTGTGTAAATTTTTCTGTAAACAGAAGTCTCCTGTCTCCAGGATAAATGTCAAGGAGTATGATAATTGTCTATTTCTATAAAAAATCACCAACTTTTTGCAGAACAGTTACATCATTGTATGTGCCAGCCACAATTTATGAGCAATCTGGGTAGTCCATATTCTTCTCAGGTTTGGGTGTTATTACTATTTTTTATTTCAATCCCGCTAATAGATGTGAGGTTATATTTTGCTGTGATTTGAAACTGTATTTGCTTGATGACTAATAATGTTGACAATTTTTGCAAGTGTTTGCCATCATTATCTCTTTGATGATATATCTGTTCATGTATTTTGTCCATTTCTGCTTTATTTGGTTTTCTGTTGTTTAGTTTTGAGTGTTTGTTATGTATTCTAGATACCAGTTCTTTGTCAGATATGTGTTTTGTAATAATATTCTCTAACTTATGTATTCACCTTCTTGCAATTGTTTTTGCTAAACAAAACTTAGTTGAAGTATAATTTATAAATTTTTCTTTAATGGATTGTTCTTTTAGTGCCAATTATAAGAGAACACTGCCAAGTTCAGAGACTTTCTCCTATATTTTTCAAAAATTTTAGTCATCTATTGTGAGTTAGCTTTTATATAAGACATAGGGTTTGATTCAAGGTAATTTTCTACATCAGGAATAAACAACACTTGGGTTGCCTGGGCCACCTAGAAAATGTAATATAATAATGTTATGAATGTAAAATAGCTAATGTATTAAGTAAAAATTTTTCTTATATTTGTTATAGCAAATGTAGTAACTTTGTATTATGTGATTATATGATTTAATGTCAGTATATTATTAAAAACAGAAGGCAAGCCGGGTGTGGTGGCTCACGCCTGTAATCCCAGCACTCGGGAGGCAGAGGCAGGAGGATTGCTGAGTTCGAGGCTTGCCTGGGCTACATAGTGAGCTCAGGGCCAGCCTGAACTACAAAGT